>JAQBSW010001794.1:0-121570 GCA_029291075.1 Eudiplozoon nipponicum
ATTCTATTCTATTTTATTCTATTCTATTTTATTCTATTCTATTCTATTCTATTCAGTTGGATTATTGGCTATTTGAAACTCGAATTAATTAAGAGTTAATTTGATTTTTTATATGTATGGGAATATTCAGGAATTAATATAGCAAATTTACAGAAATGATCCGTAGCAGTAGATGGTTTTCCGAAGCTCGAATACTTTAGTTTAAGATATCCCAGAAGACGAAATAAAGTTTTGTCCCGTAAGTATCGTCGATGATTGAAGGTTTAGTTGGCTTGAAAACATACTTTGAATTAATATTGTCAGCTGGAAGGCAAACAATGCAAGTCAAACCGAGTTGACGGTTGCAAGGTGCTTAGACACGAGAGAAGACCGGAACTATACAGTTACTCAGCCGCTACGGCCCAAGCTCTGTCATATTTAAGGAAGAAATAATTATTAATAAAGCATTGATCATCACTTTGACAACATGCGGTAGCAATGTTTCAATTGTTGTGGAAAATATATGCCCGTATTTGACATATTTTCCAAGAGAGACGTAAAACGTCTTTAATTTGTCTAAAAATTTATAGTGGGTTTGAGGATTACGCTAGGTTCTAGTTTTGTTGAACAACAGCTAATTTCTGCATCATTATTTTGCTGAACAATCCGTAAAGTTTGGCAACTATACTTCATTTAATGTTACTCCATCTTTCTCTCCAGTACAGTAAATGTTGCGGTGACATTCTCCAAAATGAACATATGAAAGGTAGAACTTTTAAACTAGTTACCTAAATACGGTGTTAGAGGCAACAATATCACAACAGCGCTAGTTTATGTAGCTCAGGCGTATAGCTCTTTCAGACATTATTTCACCATTAAAGATGTGTGGTCAAAACAGGCATGCTCTGCTGTAAAATGTGGCTACATCTGATTTATCGTTGTTATCCTCAAATATAATTGATTATTGCTATGTATAGTATAATGAGATTATCGTAACAACGTACAACTGAAATCTGCAATATTAGACGCTTTCCGAGAGCTGCATGGCGATTGGATCAGTTTACTCATATCGATATGCCTCATTAACACACACACACACTTAATGCCTTTACGCATTCACTTTTGACTATTTGACGGTCAATTAATCAATACACACAAATTAACAACGAAGATTAAACCGAGCACTCAGTGCTCTCTAGCCACTCTAATACAATTTTGTTTATTTAACCAGGTGGTAAGTACATTATAACTGTACTACTACATTGCTATCTTGGACATATCCTACTGATCTACCTTAATTCTTTTTTTTAATGAGCATACAATAGCCGACGCGCAATTTCAGTTATCCATTTATTTTTGCAATCAAGTATATGAAAATATTATGTCTCCTTAAACTATGTCTTGAATATCTCTAAAATATGAGAAATGCTGTCAAATGAGGCAAGAATATTATGATATCCTGATGTAGCTTATGTTCAAAATTATCGTTATTTTTAATTTTACGAAAATTTGACCTTTAATGATAATAATTTTGTTGTAACTCTTCACAAGAATTGTACCTATTTTATGTAGTGAGTGGGATTGGATGAAGCTTTGCTAGCGGTTTATAAGAATCTTGATTCAGCACTGATTCAATACAATGATATATAAAAGATTAGAATATCCTGCTGTAACATATTTCTTGACCAAATATATGTTGGTTTTGTGGCGTTGTGTCGGCCTTACCCCTGAAGTCACCAGTAAGCACAAAACGCATTTGTACTTGGAATTAAACTTGCTTTATTCCAAATTTAGTATATCCTTCAGGTGATATAAAAGCCAACTTGTTACTAGGTTCAAAATATTCATAACATTTTACATGTACATTCGTTTTAAACAAACAATTATACACAATTGTCTTCTTTTATATTCAGTTAAGTCATGAAAAATACCAAAACGTTGTAATTTATTTTACTAACATCAGGAATAGTAGGCCTTGCCGAAGTCGCAGCCGTTCAGAATTGTAATAAATTTCAATTTTGTTGAAACTTACCCATATTAAATATACTAAAGTTTGGGTCATCTAACAATTTCTAAGTTGTTATTTATAGGGTTATGGTTTTGAACTTTGATTTGGAATCCCCTCGAATAAACTTGACTCTATTAGTGTTTTAGTAAAACTAAATTAGGAAGATAAAATGTCCATTTGTCTTATGTTTCTTCTGAATAGATATAGTGCGTTTAGAAATTAGTGCTGGCTCTTACTGACGAGCTACAAGTAGACATGAAACGTATGAGCAAACAGAATTATAACGATTGTTCATTCTGAACTTGTCAAATATTTCTGGTTCCGTCTAATATAGCATGTACCATCATCATATATCAAAGTAGATACTCGATATCTATTAATGGAATATATGAATATGAAATTATTATATGTTTCTCTGAATATTTTAATGAATAAAACCAAAAGCTGATAACAGATGTAAATTGAGACTAAAGGAGAAGGCTTTATTAGATTAGCTGGTGTTTAATATGATTGTTCTCTTCGATTTTGTTTGAGTTTGGCCAATCTTCAAAATTATATCGCTATTACCATTTACATATTCTATGTTACTTCAGCGGCAATTAGGTAAGTAGAATAGCCAATCTTTTTGATTTCAACCTAGGTCAACAATAGTTCTCGCAGCCAGTGTGCATAAAATAGTTGTAAACTTAGTCTTAACTCTCAAACTAACAAATATTGCGTCTATTTAGCCTTCTATAGAGGATCTGCTTATGCAGCCGTTCGCTATTTTATTAATCTTCATCTACGTCTTATATGGTCCCATGCGAAAGAGGACTTTATCTCCGGGATTTTCATCGAACAGATACGCTTCCGCAGCCCTCATTTGTTTCTATTATTTTCGCAAATGTAAACAACATCGTAAAATGCCTCAAAAAATCATACTGATGTCGATTTTATACCACTGATTCTTTTAAAACTATACCAGAAAATGCTATAACATTTCTTTTCTTACTTAATCCAAAGAAGCGCGTCACTGTCACATCCAACAATAAATATATCTTTATTTAATTGCTATCATGAGATTTTCAATCATCGGGCTAGATGGCCGCTGTTGCTAAAGAATGTTTATTTATGGTCCGTTGTAGAAGGGTCTACAGGATTTCACTCTACTACTGTTTTAGCAAGCGTAATTACAGGAGATTACACTGTCGAATTTTCCAAATATACAGTATTTCTTATGTGAAATTTCGGCCCATACTTTTGCGACGCCAGTTAGTAGAAAACGTCAAATGAAAAAAATCAAACCTATTATTCTGATTATATTTGGAAAATAACATGTACATAGGTATATATATATATATATATATATATATATATATATATATATATTGGTTTGAAATGCGAGCTTTAATAAAATTCATTGTACCCTTCCTATGTGCAAAAACAAAAAGAATTTTTATCAGATACAAGAAAAATTTCTTTCTCATAATCTTCTCAAGTATCTACTAATGAACATATCCTTATATATAAATTGGAAAGCAAAACAAGATAGAAATATGTGAACATAGAGAGAGTGTGAAAAATGGAAACCAGTTCAAGCTTGAACTGGATGTGACGCACGCAATTGATTAGTTTCTGTTTTTCACACTCTCTCTATGTTCACATATTTCTGTCTTGTTTTGCTTTCCAATTAATATATAAAGATATGTTCATTAGTAGATACTTGAGGAGATTATGAGAAAGAAAGTTTTCATGTATCTGATAAAAGCTCTTTTTGTGTTTGCACATAGGAAGGGTACAATGAATATATATATATATATATATATATATAAATATATATATATATATATATATATATATATATATATATATATATATATATAAGAGTATATACATGTGGCTTTCTTCAAATTAATACTTACATTCTTATTTAGAAAAAAGCTGTCCTAACAATAGCACTGGACTAGGAGGTTATATTATCGAAAAAGATTTTATATCGAGAATTTTTAATAATTGGTACTTTTGTTCATACTTACTTGCCACAAATATTTAACATTGTGGTGGACAATTTGCGAAATTTCGAAAATATTTTTCAATATGCAATCATGTATAAAGAATTGCGTACCCTGCACAAATAAGTGGAAATAGAACTAGAAGGATATCCTATAGTCAGCACGAACAAAAACATTCTATCATATACATTATCACAATGCCAGAGTATGAGGCATTGCTGGCATAGTAAGTTTTCAGAAATGCTGTTATACCCAATTTATACCAAAACCATGTTGTTGGTAACGTTTGAAAGTACGCCACCTTCTATATATAAGGTGATTTGTCTTTAAAGTCGCACTGTCAACGACTTTTTATTTTAAGTTGACTTCACTAAAGCTGGAATAAAAACACGTATAGGAGATTTCACCGTCAAAAACTGTTCTATAATATACAATGGATTTTAGGCGTAGAACCGGCTCTCCTTGGCGAACCACCAGTAAGCACAATACGCATATGTGGACAGAAGTATACCTCTCTTTCATGCTCACATTTAAATATCATTCACGTCCCTGTTGAACTAACTTTTCACTAAGTGCGCAATTGCTGACACATAATATGCATATTTTTTGACGGAGTTGGAGCAAAACGTTGGAATCTGGCAGTTTATGAAATTCACCAATATGTAAACGTGGAATCGATAACTAAAAAGCAATGCTAAATTATTCGGCAACGTTTCGCTTAATTCGTATTAAATTTTGCATCATTGGTGGCCTTAAATTGAAAGCCATTTTTAGTATTTTTAGTAGGTATATTGTTAACGAGACATATATATAGGAGGCAAAGCTAGCATTGCTCTGATTAGGGTTGCGCGCACATCCTCAACTTGCAACCGTAAATACCCAAAAAAGTGTCCGCAGTTGATCAGGAAATGGAATTCAGAAGATTAAATAGCCCGTATGAAGCTCTAATGTCAAATAGTCGTGGTTGAATACTTAAGCCAACCAGATATTTATAATTTGACAAATTCAAATTCAGCTTATATAAATTCAATTAAAAAGGGCGCAGTATGAGACTCGATGTTGATAAATGTTTATTCATTTTCATTTCCGATAATTTGAATTTGAAAGCTAATCAGCTATGCTTTATGAAACAGAAACCAGAAGCTGTACAGAAAGAAAGATTGTCTTTAATTAACATTCATTTGCACCTATAGGTAACAGAACAGGAGTTTTTCTTTAACTAAATATCACTTTAAAATGCATTTACCAACTGTGCTCAAACTATCACAAGTTTTATTTAATTTAAAAAATAAACAGAATGAAATACATGTTTAATAAAGAAATTCGAGGCACTTTCATTTTTCATCAGAGACAGCGATCATATGGCCACCAAGCGAAAATAACAAAGACACGCGAATCGGTGTTCAAAATGAGCCAAAATATTGTAGAGATTAGTAAAATAGCATAGTGTGGTATAGTATAAATTAGTTGAAAATTTTACATAATAAAGCAATTTAAAATAAAATAGGATAGGAGAATAACTGTACTATACAAAAATGTCATGGACGCAAAATCCGCAAGGTAAAATGTAGCGTTTAAATCTGATTTCCGGCTACCAAAATATTTGCCTGGACATGAAGTACAGTAATGTGATTAATAAAACGTTTGATTGGCTATTCCGATCGAAAAATCATCGATCGTGAGAAGGATTGTTTTTAAAATGATCTAAATATATACTTTATAATGTATTCGAATCATGATTTCCAAACCTCTAAATAGTCAATCTAACATTCAGCATCGATAAATCACACTTTCAAGTTATCGCTAGATCATCGTGATCGCTTCCACCATCATCGTCATCATCAACATCATGATTATTAAAATAATAATGATATACTCACATTTAGTTATTGGAAATCTTATTATAAGGACGTTAAGTAAATTTTTTTTGCTGGGCGCAGTTATTAAATTTTGAGCGTGCGAGCGTTTGAGCGGTTAGGCGGAGATAAGAACAAGGTCTCGGCTGGTATACATAACTCGACTAAAAATGTGGTAAAACAAAGGCAAGATAATAAATGCATAACTCAATACTCGATATCGTGAACATGCTATACATGAGGGTAAACATACTTAAAAGTAGAATTCTCATAGAGGGTATGCCAGACGGCGGCAAGGATTTGTAGTGCAGTTACAGGAGTTCCGACGAAATTGGATGGCTTATGTGTACAAAATAAAAACAAAGTACATTAACGCATAAGGGGCATCCTTCTAACCAATGCGGTATAAATAAGAAGACAATTGACACGGACTCGATAATGGATGGACAGTAGCATGAATTTTTAAAAAAAGGGAACTTGTAAATACTGAATATTTTGAGCCATTCAATTTTTCTGCTCTATTTGAAAAGAATAATACTTTTGACAGTGTATCACTTCTTTTCGAAGAAATAAATACTGAAGAAAGTTGGGGACAAGTGTCAATTTGAAACAACATCGTAAGTTTGTATCAGAGCATTTACAATAACTGACGAGAAACCAAAGACTGAGAGAGAAGCAGAATCCACTTTCACTTTACATATAAAAAAGTCGAATATTATTTCTTGAAATAAAAGAAATGGTAGGAAGTAATCAGTCAAAATAATATGTACCACCAAATATTTTTAAGATATGATTTAATGTAATACGTATGACGTAATGCACAATTTGGCTCAAGTGAGAGACATATATCGATCTTATATAGAAAATCTGCACATATCAAGAAGATTACTTCATTGCGCTAATCCGACTAACAGTTCATTGGACATGCAATTGTTAATTTGATGCCCTTATCAAATTTGAAACTCTTGAATTCTAGACAAATAGACTAGGTGGCAAAAGACTATCGCGAATAAGCCAAATTTACATTTTTTTAAATTTAAAAGAAACAGCTTTATTTCCTTGTGTTTGTCGAGTTAGCAACAAAAATCATTTGCCTTCGGCATGGCAACACCCAGATCACGAGCATGGCTATTACCAGATATATTAGTCAGTTCCGAATATCCAGGAGCATATACCAAACATTCCAAAAAGAGGGGAACAAATAAGGTAGGAACAAAAAGTGTAAAGGTATAGCGGTTTAACGAAACTATATTGGTTGAAACCAAATTTCGACCTACATGCATGGGTATATTAGTAAATATGTTCAATTATTACAAACAAAATAAATAAACAGAAAACCCATACTATGGCCGGGAAAAATAATTTATCAATATATAGACGTGAACAACATAGAGTAGATCAGATTTGCATAACAGATTCCACGGGAAATGGGAAATTTTTATTTCAAAATTAAGGAGATCATTAGAGTATTGAATGGAAAATCAAACTAACAGAGGCAAGATCCACATTGCTTAACCCTTCTATCAAGCGGAGAATATTGGTAGATAATAGTCAACTATAAAATAGAGCAATTAAACGGTCATTGTTTGCGCGGGCAGAGATAAAAATTATTTAAATAAAGGTTGCGATCTTGATATAAACACCAATTCCATTATATATATATATATATATATATATATATATATATATATATATATATATATAAGTATATATATATATATATGTATATATATAATTTTGCAATGCGAGCCTTAATAAAATTCATATTACACTTTCAAGTGCAAAAATAAAAAGAAATTTGATCAGATACCAGAACGGATTCTTTCCCATTTTCTTCTCCTGGATAAAAAATTTGTAACTGGATTTATGTTAGTAGAAGAAGCATGTTCAAGCATTGAGCCTGAACTGGAAGTGAGGTACGCAATTCAAACTCTTCATGTTTACGTTTTGCTATATTATTTTGTTCTCTAAATTTATATATAAAGAGTTGTCCATTTGTAGATAATTTAAAAGAAAATGTGAAAGAAGCGTTTCTTGTATCTGATAAAATTTCTTTTTATTTTTGTACATGGAAAGGGTACTATGAATATATATATATATATATATATATATATATATATATATATATAAACTAAGCATTAAAAATACAGATCATTCCAAACTATGTATTATATATATATAATGGGATTTGTGTTTATATCAAGATCGCAATCTTGATTTAAATAGATTCGTTTGCAAGGAAAGATTAATTTTTACATAATATCGATTTCGAAGAAGTAACGTTAAGATATTTATATATTAAGAGCAACGAGACGAATGGTCCTATCTGAAATTTAATTTTGTATTTAATGTCAAATAGATAAAGAAATATTTTATATCTTCGCTAAGGTTTGATGATCTAAGCCAATTCAATGCACAATAAACAGAATATTTAAAGGTGAGTTTATTTCAAGGCTACCGTGTAACAACACAGGAATTAGAACACTCAAAAATATTGGCTACAGTGGAGCTTATTAATGCTAGTTTGAAAGAAAAACAAACAAAAAAATCGATTCTATGCTTCACTAATTAAAATAGAAAATGTTTCTGAACCATGAGTACCGTTTTTAAAATTAACAACCTCCAACAGGTTAAGTTGAAACGCTCAAATTGTAAATTTCTATCGATCTAAAACCGGTTAAACAATTAACATTGTGGGACTACTATATATGAAGATTACAGTCAGAAAAGCGCTAAATTATTCGCAATTTTATCTGAAACACTCACATCGTTATCTATATCTTCTTAAGCCATGTGGTGTGATTGAACTAAGTGAAATATCAAGAATGCATAACAGATTAAGTAGGCCACTTTTATTTAAATGTAAAATCCTCCTGCTCCACGTTGACATAATTATCATCCTAAACACAATCACCATCTTAATTATCATTATATATATATATATATATATATATATATATATATATATACATTAATTATTGGGAAGAATCTCAAATTTGCTTCAGGTAATTGACGTGGATATTTGTTCTCAAGGTCAGACCGTATCGTTCTGTCACCATTGGATATCAGCGCATCCCGGTAAGCTTAATTAATATTATATATAAATTGCAAGAAATTTAATCCTAATATTATGGCTGGGTTATCAAATATTGAGGATACAGAGCAGTTAGAAAGTGGAATTAAGGAATGTAGTTTAAAAGATAGTTCAGAGGAACTTAAGTGCTCGAAACTAGATGATCCTACTGCATATATGGATTATCCGGCATCTCAGAGGCTCTTTTTATATATATATATATATATATATATATATATATAATTTTACATGAGTTGCAGTAGTGTTAACCCTAACGCTGTCATAAACTTCATTAAAGACAACAACATTATCATCGGCAGGAAATAGAGATAGACTATGAGAAAGATAGCAGGCGGAAATTATTGAACATGGTAAAGTTTTTGAGTTTAATTTAAATAAAGAATACATAAAAATGGAACAAATTAGCATATAGAGAATAGCCGGCCAAACAATACGAGACACGCGCTACAGCTGATTTAATTGTCTATAAAATAAACGTGTTTCGTCAGTTAGCCAAGTATGACTAGATCATTAAAGTATTGTCAAATGCAAAAACTGAATAATATAATTGGAAATAAACTGTTCCAATTGTGTTCATACTAGTAAGAACTAAGTTGTCAGCAAATTTATGTTTGTAGTTACGTTTGCAATAAAAATTTGAAATAATTCATAGTAAGCAGATCAATTAAAAAACACTAGTATAGCAATAAGTAGCTATGTACTGAGATAATACTTCAATGTGAAAAAAAGGATTGGTTTAGACACGTTTCACAAAGCACTAACGCATCTAAAAGGGTAATCGTTTAACATACATATTTATAGAAATACGATTCCGTCTTACGAATGAAAATAATACCATACCGAATAGACAAATTATAAATAAAAGTTTCATTTAATAATGAAAGAGTACACGTAAACATTAGAAAACTGGTAAATTCGATTAAGCGAGATATGGAATCTGAAAATTAGAAGAGCTTAAACAGTCAATGATGAAATACACTTAAAACGAATTTAAACGAACATGCGTTGCTCGGGCGGTGATAACATTTATTATGATCAAGGTTGCGAACTTGATATAAACACCTGACTCATTAAGTACATACATTTGTCGGTATAAATTAAGAATGGTATGGTGTAGAAAAGGCAATTCATCCAGTAGACCGGTTGCGTTCTTGTTGGGAACTTATCACGTACTGACCAGAATTTGCCGCGGACAGGGCTCAAACTCGCGGCAAATTCTGGCCAGTACGGGATGAGGTTCCAAAAAGGACGCAATCGGTCTACTGGATGAATTGCCTTTTCTACACCATACAATTTTTAGTTTATACTGACAAATGTATGTACTAAATGGGTCAGTTTCTTTTATCAAGTTCGCAACATTAAAAAAAATTTACCTAAAATGGGATAAAAGCCGAAATACATCGAATGCAATTGAAGACTAGATGATTAGGCAAGAAAAAACTAATCTTTTGCTGTTTCTCACACGATTATATCGTCCATTTTGAAATAGTTGACTAAAGCTTTACGTAATCTCATATATATATATATATATATATATATATATATATATATATATATATAATTACTTCAAGTGTTAACTCATAGCTAAAAAGTTCATGATGTTACGAATAACACTTTTCAATCTTACGAGCGGTAGTCCGGCGACAAATGGTTCCAGAGGATAGGCCTTTTAAATTATATTATTTTTACTTTGCCATATAAGCTACTTCGTGTTTGAATGCGACCGGTATGACAGACATATGTAAATAATTAGTTTATTTTAAATTACGTCATAAAATCACAATTTCATCATGGTGTAACCTGGTGTGAACTTTAAAGTCAATAAATATAATCAATGGAAACCAACAGGATGACAAATTTCACATACTAGTTGATTTGAAATAAAAGTTTCTCCAAATCCTGATCCAAATAATAATTTATCCTCTGCGAACATTAAAATATTTAGCAACGTTGCATGATAAGAAAAACACATTATTCGAATGTATGTGGATTACAAGCATTTTAACGACAAAATATGGTAGTCTAAACACAGAATCCAAATTTCAGCTGCGAATACTGTTGTACAAAGTTATGACATCGCCAACTGTCTGGTGTAGAATCAAATACAATTTTTTTCATATCGCATAAATATTGAATAGTGTGGAAAAGGCAATTCATCTAGTAGACCGGTTTCGTCCTTATTGTAAACTCATCACGTACTGACCAAAATTTGCTGCGGACAAGCACGTCTGCTTCGGAACCTGGTACTCTAACCACTGAGACACTCTGTCTAATAAGGGCGAAACCCGTCAACTGGATGCATTGCCTTTTCCACATTATAATATACTTAGTTTATACTGACAAATGTATGTGCATAATGGGTCAGGTGTTTATATCAAATTATTTGTTTGTTGATGGATTTGATCGAAATATATATGATTACCAAGTTATGGATGTTACCTATTTGGTCTATATGAAATACAAACTCTAAGCAACATTGTAAGTGATGTATTTTGAAAACTACATTTAATCAATAAACTTAGATAGAAAGAAGATAAAGACGCATAAAACCACAATACAGCGTAAAATTGATGCCTATGCAAAAATGTGTTATATCATAGCTATAAATTAATATTGTCCATCTCAACACCATAACCAATCGTAAATTTAGTAAAGTCAATTTCTGAAAAAACAGAAATACAAATCTTGCCGATAAAAATAGCGAATTTAAATTTAGTGAACGTGATTTAACCTAGAAATTCACTAAATATCAAGGAGTAATTAATTGTCACGGTTTTGAGGAATTCAAATTAACATCATTCCTATTTTTAAACAGTTGCACTACAGTCAGTATGTGAACATAAAAGATTGTTATGCGGTGAAACCGATCAAAAAACGAAAAATGTTCATGTGAGCATAGACAATTCAAATAATTGTATGGTCCCATACAAGTCTCCTTACACAATCACACGAACACACACACACACACACACACACACACACACATATATATATATATATATATATATATATATATAATTAATAATCGATTACATAAACGAAAGGTGGTGTATAATGTATGACCTATTAACAAGCAAACAACAAAAGAATTGATACCAATTTAAAAAAATGAACACTAATACACTAATACTTGTTAAGCAAAACTAATGAATGCAAGCACAATTCAAACTTATTCCACAAGTAGACAGTTGGAAACAAATCAAAGATAGTATAATATACATTATTTTACTATTTATGAAAGATTGTTATATAAACCGTATATTTGTTTCAGAAAATTAGTTCGTGATACGTGTTGCTGATCGGGTCACGGTGAAAATAATACTTTATTAATCAATCTATAAACCAAACGAAGTGTCTATGGCAAATAAATGAGTTTTCTATTTCTTCAGATATATATATATATATATATATATATATATATATATATATATATATATATTTATAATGTCCATGCCTTTTAATATTACACAGTATATTTCTAATAAGAAGAAAAAACACATTAATAACAAAGTGGATAAAGGCCGTTTATTACGAGATTACTAAACATCGCTGTACAATTTTTAATTTATATACATTCTTGGTTTTCAAATGATAATGCTGGTGGTATTAAATGAAACCCAGAATTTAGTGGCGTCGAAAGATTGTAGAGCGAATTTAGTAATCTCAAATAAATCGCCATTATCCACTTAGTTATTAATGTGCTTTTTATTCCTAATTATATATATATATATATATATATATATATATATATATATATATATATATATATATATATATATAAGAGTAGATTTTAAAGCTTTCAAAGTTGGGACATATTTTAAATTATGTTTGAATAAAAATCCTTCCACATTTTTATACATTGACGAATCATTGCCCAATTCATTATTAACTAAACTTATGTGTTGTTGAACGCGACTATTGCAATGCCGATTAAACTTGTTTAACTGCAGCATCTAACGATTAAAAATGTGAGAAGTTCCTTATCGATAAAATGCAAATATTAGGGAAACGCGAGAAGTGTTAGCAAACTGAAAATCAGCCTAACAGTGTTGCCATTTCTGTGTATTTGACTTTTGTTTATGTAAAAGGAAAACAGGAATAAAAACAAATTAATGAGAATAATTAAACACAAACGCCATGTCGTGAGAGAACTGTCATTCATAAAATCACTCCTCGTCATACCGATTATATCACGATACAAATTTATTTTGTCCAGGCAGTATTGCTCAGGATAAGTTGTAATTATGTAATAATGGTTGTAAGATTATGATAAAATCTTAACACTTGTTAAAATTTGAGCTATTATTGAAGTCAGGTTTATGGAGTTGATATGAGCACCAATCGTAGAAAAAGTGCCGTCAGTTACACGTAGTGTACAAAGCTACCGACGATCGGGCGTATTAATTTTCGTGTCTATTAAAACAAAATTTGTATTATGTTTACATAAAGTCTACAGACATGATTAAAAATATTGTTATCCTCACCTGTGCAACCAACGATTGTTTATTATTTGATCTGGCAAGAGAAAACATATAGGTTAATTTATATATTTGCCTACTGTGCCAAAAAAAGAGTTAACTCGCATAAAGTTAATATTAAAATATATTCACAAAAGAAAAATTAAAAAATACAGAAACTGTATCTTCTCCGACAGACACGCATAATTTATAATAACAAAATATTAGCTTTTTGTAAACTTTCGTTAAAAATAATTAACAGACGCAATAGATCGATAAACTTTAAAAAGACAGTGATAATACTTTTGGAAAACTACCGAATAGTTTACGTTTTTTTTCAGAAAGTATAAATTCGGCAAAATAGTGTACAAATCTTCAAAAATGAGTTAGATTGTCTCACAAAAGTCATTTATGTATATAACTCACAATAATTATATGAAAAATAGAAACCTTATAATTTTAATACATGGTTGGTGTGAATAGCTTGATTCACAAAATTTTGATAACGTCATTACATTTTTTGATCTTATTGCACAACGCGGATATACAGCGACAAGAAAGTAATGGATAAAGGTCGTTTTATTAAAAAATGCACGGACAAGTAATTTATAAATTAGTATTTAATAGATTGCCTATATATATATATATATTCGAACTTTCGAATATATAAAATTTATCTTGGTTTATCAAGGAAAGGTTCAAAGCATTTCGACATTTAAATGGCTCTCCCCGACAATACTTCATGCGGAAATTTCTCAAATCCGGAAATCTCCTTAATACAAAAAAAAGAAATCAGAGACATTTCAATTATCGCATAGATGAATTCAATGTTGTGAACTGAGTACGTTACGTGTGGATCTACAAAAGAATGGGGTAAATACCCAATTAAAATATTATGCGAGGAAATCATCCAAATGGCGTGTCTGCTCTAACCCATTAGAAAAACAAAAATAAAACTATAAAAATCTACGCGTCCTCAAATTGCAGTAAATAGCAACGATTAGAAGAATCTTTTTATTAATTTAACTAAGAGAAATGTATGTATATGGGAGACTAGAACATCGGTGCAAGTCAAATCTATAGCTCATTCACTTAATTTTGAATAGATGGAAGACAAATTTAGTCGGAGTCCTGAGTGCTCCGGACAGTAGCACCATTAAGATTTTAAGTTAGTTTAAACTGTCGTCTCTCATTCTTTAACGCAGTCCTGTAGCAGATGGTTCTAGCCAGCTATCACTAATGGCGTTGGTGTTATTTTACAGGCAACAGGTGAAGTGTTGCCGGTTGTGATGACGATGAATATGCAAGGCGTAATGTTAACCTTACGGAGGATGGTTTCGAATCGGAGGGTGTTGCTGCTGAGATTGACAACAGCGAGAAGAATTCATTGCCAAATAAGGTGGTGAGTAGGCGGAATGGGCATCGTTTGGCGGCTGCTGAGGAAGGTGATCGTGGTGATGAAAGTTATTCTGATTGTGCTGATGACGTGGATTAGATTTGGTTTCTCTGTTCACGCCTTGAAACAAAAAAAAACAAAATACAATCGAAAAATACGAGTTAGGTGCAAAGATTTGATAACTTTCATTCTACAGGTATAGAATAGTAAAATACATAAAATTGATAAAATGCTACGTTAGTTATAAATACGTTAACATTTTATAAAAACGATAGACCAATGTAAGCATGACTACACGTCGAGAATATAGTACAGTATTTCCGATTCAATCAATCACATATATTAGATTACTAATATACTTAATCCGGATGACTTCGGCGAAAGCAATTTGGCAGACTGACCGTCCAGTGGTATTTCAAGATTGCCAAACCAATCACAGGCAAAACTACAGCCAGCGTTGCCTACCGGGGTACAGTAGCAGCAATAGTATTAGGAAAGATCGAAATTCTAATTATGAATTACTCTGGGAAGCTATTCAAGGGCCTTCTTGGATTTACAGTTTGCATTATGGTCGTGGATTCACCGATGGCCTAAACAAAACAATGTGTTTTATGCACGGCAGCAAAATGTCTATTTTTTCTCCAGGATTTAAAAAAACCTGTTTATGTTTTGGTTAAACTCACCAAGTGTTGCACGATTCAGTTTCAGGATTTCTTTCTCTAAGACTGTCTGCCATCTATAACTGTCGAGGAAAAAATCGTCCAAAGCTTAATAGAGTGATTATGTTATATATTCTATGAGTAGGTGGCATGAATAAGGAAAGAACGTCTACCGAATAAAAAAATAAATATAAAGAAAAATATTTAGTGAGATTTTTATACCTCTTCTCTCGGAAAATAAAGTACATAAAAAATGGAAAAACTACACTAGAAAAATTCGATTATAAAAGATTCGACCAGGTTTATCACTATGGGTAAGAAAAACTTGTAACATATTTCTTCTAATTAATCTAATTAACTGTCGGGCAATTAACATACGTCTGTCGGTATCAATTTGTCCAATGTGTCAGAAGACAAGTGCCTACTGTCATTAGTGATGTGAATAACCAAAACAACAGAGTATGTACGTACAATACATTTTTTTAACAGGGGATGTGCCTAAGTCAGCACGGTAATACGTGATGACCCACTGAAGCAAGAATTTGATTTTTTGTAACGACTATGCAGTAGGAGTCGACTTTCAACCCTCCAAACGTTATGCACTTATTCAAATACGATCGGACAAAATTAAGGTGGCCTCTCTTAAATAGAGACGAACTGGAGCACTATCACAGGCAGTATAAACTATAGAGAGCACAAGCAAATGCAAAACAATATTCAGCACGAAATCTTACGCCCGCTTTTCTATATAACTTGTAAGAGAATCACACGAGGTAATAACATTTTGATTGCATTTCTTCTTAATCATTTTGCTTGAACAATTTTGTAGTGAGTTTTAAGTGTACTACTTTATCCTACTAATGCATGGACAGTAAGCCATGACTGAATTTTTAGAACCGTGAGGGTCTATGTTAACTAAGTTTCAACTAGCTATGCTATGCCTAATGTATAAAATTGTTTTCTGTTAATTGATCCTGGCAAGAAACATATTTCATTTCCATTTTTTCTACTACGATAAGTACGAGTACTAGTGTATTAAGTGCGGTGCACCTAGTAACAAATTAGTTCAAATGTGACAAGAAAGATAAATCAAGGACAGCATGGACGGAAAGTATAATGTCGTGCACATTCATTTCGTGCTTAGTGGTGAATTATCAGTAGGAGCAGGTATTATGCCCTTTACCCACCATATATTTTAGTGAGGAATGTGGGAAAATAGGACGGTACAATCTCCTAGACAAATGTGTAAACTTGCAGTAGTGAAGTTAGCTTAATATAAAGTCTTTGACAATGCGAATTTAAAGCCGACTCATTATATATAATGTATACACCAAGTCTGTAACAGGTACCAACACCGTCTGTTTCGTCAGTACCTGATTCCAAAAATGTTTGCCGAGGCGGTACATGGTATCCAGACGATGGGTTTACAACTATTTCTGAACATCTGTTACTCCAGCAATTTATACACTCTGGCCATGATCGACATTACTTATAACATTTCGCGATATTCCTAACATCATTCAATTAAATATATACCAGTTATAATTTTATTGTTGCGGAGAGCTAATAAATATGCAATTGTGTATTAGGTGCTGCGCACCTACTAATAAATGAGTTCACATATGACCAGAAGGATATTAACGGGGCTCAAAATGCGTGAGGCAATCATAATACTAAAAAAGCATAAATTACTGAGTCCAAGGCACTTATGCAAACCAAAGTTAAAATATAGCTTAAAACAAAGACGAGAAAAGTTAGTGCTTAATAATGAAAAATCTGCCGTCCAAATGTAAAACATCTGTGCATTGAAGACTAAAGAGAGAACGATATTGGAGAAAATTTTTAGTGGAATATCACAAAGTGAAACGTCCAAAATATCGTTTCACACTATTCTTTACTTTACGCTATTACTAAAAAATCATAAACAAAAAAAACAAAAAGAAAATAAAGCATCTGTTGTCATACCGGGTTTATACATCTGCTGAAATTGCTGCTGTTGTTGCTGCTGATGAGAATGATGATGGCGGCTAGTTGATTGGTTTAAAGTAGTGGAATGTGGCGCAACTATATTGCTACTCCTGGTGACACTACAACGATGAACTGCAAGCGGAAGCGCCAGACCGCCGTGTATTAATCGTGATGGAGGTTCGCATTCACTAATAGCCATTGCTAATGCGGCCAATTCACCACCATGAGAGAAGCTTGCACTTCGATTAACACCAAAGTTGTGACCTGCAAGAGCTGCAGTGTAATGTAGGTGAGAAAAGCCACTCCGATTACCGAGATGGTAGCGTGATACCGAATAGCCAGGATCGCCAAAACCTGACATGAAAAATAAGAAAAAGGCCAGTTAGCTAAGTAGATAAAAATACTATTCGGAACCTAATGAAAGTTCTGATAAATAAGCTAAATAATCTGGTTTATAATATCATAAAAAACAGCGGCAAATGAATCGACGATGCTATGAAATACAAAAGAAATTGATGCTAATGCAAAAGAAGCAACAAAAAAAACATTAACGACGAGTTACATTGCTCGGTGCTGTTCTTCTTGTAGTTCATTATGCCACTTTTTTCTTGTGCGGGGCAATTGATCGATAAAGTGACATTTATCGACTAACTATAAGCAAACCCCATGGATTGACATACACGCCTATCCGTGATGTCTATATTTTTTATTTGCTGTCTCGGACGCGTAGAAGGATCAATAAATTATTTTAATTTTAATATTGCAGTAATCCTCAAATTCCCCGGTTTACCTTATTCCATCCTGTTTGCAATAGGCTATAGACAGAGAGGTTAATAAAACTGTTGAAAGAATATAGCATTATTCTATCGTTTGAAAAAGAAGGAATACGGAGCCTACACTAACGAATCGTATCTCAACCAAATACACATTTATACTCATGTGCAGTATAATTTTTTTTCTTTTCATTTAAATATCTGTGTCCAAACCATAAAAATAACTATATATATAATATTACCAATAATTTTTGTTTTATTTAAATTTGTTATATTTATACCTACACCTTATGTGAATATCCATTTATATATACGTCCACACACTATATCTTATGCATATATAGATAAGCATATAAGCAAACGTGTGGGTTTGTCCCACAAGTAAAACAAACACAGTAATAACGCAATATGACCATGCGAAACAAAAAAACAACAATACCGACAGAACACGGGTACCTGGGACAATAGAAACTATCAAAACGGAAAAATCATAAACAGAAAAAAACAGGAACAAGAGTATCAGTGATATATTAACGTCAAACCACCGAGACAACACAACAAACAGCCACAGAAAATTGTATCAGGGCAATAATAGCAAAAACTAACGAAGGTAAACTACCGGGAAAAATAATAACAAAAGCTGCGGAAAACAAAAAAAACATCAATAAATACATAAAAAATTATAGCAAGTGACTAAAATAAAGTACAAAACTACGAAAAAAAAAACTATAATGAAAGAAGAACATTACCAGGAACCAAAATAGAAAATAAGGCAAAAAACAATGGCATCGGTGAAATTATTAACAAAAACCAATCGTGAGAAAAGAAAATCAGCAGAAGCAAAAGTGGTAAGTGTATCAGTGACATTAGAAACATAAAACACCCGAGAAAAAATAAGACGTTAACAAAAAACAACAACAAAAACTAAGTTACGTATAAATTTGATAATGAAAAACAATTGAGCTATAAAACAAGTAAGAAAAACAACAAATATTGCACCAATGACGGAAAAACAAAACACGAAGCAAAAGTAATACCAGTGACACCATCAACATCTCTCACAAAGACGACAAATGGGAAAAAGGTAATTTCAGCATCGACTAAACTGCGCAACAATATTAATGATATAATTTCACAGTAATAGTAACATCATGGTGTAAACCACAAACACAGCAAGACAAACATGATTCAACAAAATGTCATGATTTGGCTTGTCGTACCGTATTGCTAAACATTGCAATATGCTAAAATACCTATTTTTGCTTAGTATGTCTGGTCGGAACAAATGAAGTAAATCTTACGCCTAGACCAAACACCGATTTTCCGTCCATTTTATATAATAAGTTATATTTAGACCAGCATTTTGCCAAGTCTGCACGGATAATTTGAAATTAACATCATATTCACAACTTCACAAATGATTACTATAATAAAGGTTGAAAACTTGATATAAACACGTGTACATGCATTTGACATTCAGCATAAACAAAGAATGGTATAGTGTAGAAAAAGCAATTCGCATACCGGGCAGAATTTACCGCAGACAGGGCTCGAACCTGGCACGTCTGCTTCGGAATCTAGTGGTCTAACCAGACGTGTCCATGCTCGAGCCCTGTCTGCGGCAAATAAGGACGAAACCGGTCTACTGGACGAATTACCTTGTCCACAATACACAATTCCTAGTTTATACTGACAAATGTATATATTTAATGAGTCATGTGTAAATATCAAGTTCGCAACCTTCATTATAGTAATTGTTATCACCACCCGCATAATAAGTGTTCGTTAAATAATATAAATGCTCACAAATGATTGACTTAATTCAAGTTTGTTGGCATGAGACAAACACTAATCCCATTTTTAACCACTAAAAACAGCAATAATACAGTCACTCGAATATGCCGACATGTTTCAAACTTTAATGGCCTTGAAAATCATAAATGCGACTCTCACTCCTAGTAGCTTCGAATGCATTATATATGATTGTAATGTCAGAAGCACAATATTTATGCCACTACTCAAATAACCATTTCTCTAAATTTTTTGAACTTACATAAGTTTAGGCGTTTGCCATTTTTTGATGGTAGGAATGGTGACAAAATTTATTTTAATCAAGTTTGTGGAAATGAAGTAATAACAATACCATTTAATTTCAATACACAATTCAAAGCAAAACTGCCGTCAATCGCCTAATCAACGTTTTTCAACCATCCATCAGAACATTACGGCACTCTGATCATGGAATTAGAAACATACGAACACGCACGACTGACGGTCGTTTCGTTGTTGCGTGATTGGATTGGTGTTTATATAAGGTGCGTAAAGTTGAAATAAAAAATATGACTGGACGAGCTTGAACATTCAAAATTAATTAATTAATTGTTCAGGAGGCGACAAGAGTTATTCAAATCAAGTTTTCAGACTTGGGAAAAAAGACCAATTCTTGTCAACGAATGATATAATCAATAACTTATATAGACAAAGCTTAAAGTGAAAAACAGTTATATTCAGGCGAAATCGCAGTGACGAATAATATATTGAATACTACTAGACGTGAGAGATGAATTTTTGATTTTCCAGAACTTACATATACATTGAGGTTATTTCCTCTTTAGTCCATTTACCGAAATGTATTAAAGATGCCAAAGGAAGTTTAAATGGTGGTTGTTTTACCATGTCGTGTGATTTCTTAAATAAAATAAGATATTTTGATTTAAAGTCTGCAATCAATAAACGGTAACTTCGAAAGCTTCATACCTAATTTGTTTTCTCGTACGATGTGTCACTACGGAGAACTGGCTAAGAATCACGAATAGATTCGCCTAAAAATATTCCGATATATAGATATACACATGTAGGTGCATATACATATACCAATGTTTAGAGCTATTCTGCAAACGAAGCACAATTTTACTATCTTCATCTCAATTAAAATATTTCCTTTCTGTCTGTAAATTGTTATATCCAATAATCCTACTGATGAGTCGCCAGGAAGCACGAAACGAATGTGCATGAGATTATACTTTACGTTCATGCTGTCTTTGGTTTATCCTTCTGGTCACAAAAGAACTATTTTTTTACTAGGGTCGCAACACCTAATAAATACTTGCATATATATTAGCTCTCCGAAACAAAAAGTATTTAACTGTTTAAATTGCAATATTCTCTCATTCTAGTTACTCTCTCATTCAATTACAAAAAGGGGAATTAAACAGAAACAGACGTATTACGGACCAGAAAAGAAAACAATCTACCTGAACATCCCATTTAAGCGGGATGCAGTTTCCCGAATGGCACAAAAGAAAGTTGAAGCGGCATTAACAGGCACATTTAATGCAGCTAAACCACGAGTGTTATTTAGGGTACCACACTTGCTTTTACCAGCAATAAAAGAGAAACAGCCGTTAATTTCGACATTAAATATTATTTGCCAATATACATGCGCAAGTTGTCAATCAGCTTACGTAGGCCGATCGACCAAACGGTTAATTACTCGAATGAGAGAACATTCTAACTTGAATGCCAGGTTTAAATCAAATGGTGAATACACGTCTGCAATCGCGCAACACATCGTCGAAACATCACACGTATGTTCTCCAGACGTAGCCTTCGAAATAATTAATAAATGCAATAAGAAAAGGGAGCTATGGATAAACAAATTGCAGCCGGATTTATGCAAGCAGAAAAAGCATGTTCAGGCATTGAGCTTGAGGTGACGTATGCAATTGCTTGGTTTCCTTTTAATTCACACTCTCTCTATGTTTACATATTTCTATCTTGTTTTGCCTTCCAATTTATATATAAAGATATGTTTATTAGTAGATATAATGATAAAGAAGCGTTTCTTGTATCTGAAAAAATTTCTTTTTGTTTTTGCAAATGGGAATGGTACAATGAATTTTATTAAAGCTCGCATTTCGAAAGAATTTATATATATATATATATATATATATATTCTTATAATTAGGAAAACAACACATAAATAACAAAGTGGATAAAGGCCATTTATTTCGTGAATACTAAACATCTCTTATACAATCATACATATTTATACATTTTGGGTTTTCAATTGATTATGCTATTGGTAACAAATCTGACTCGTTATTACTGTTGTTTCTTGTTTTGACTAGTTGGTGAGTGTGTATGCGTTTGTGTTTGTGTTGTGTATGCGTGTTTGTATGTAAAGGTCATTCTCGCAGTATTGCGAAGTGATGTCTGAGATCTTGTCATTATTGTTTTGATAGCTTGAGAATTAACCATTTGTGCGCATTGTTCACTGTTACATGTACAAGTGCTATTTTTCCCAGTATAATATATATATATATATATATATATATATATATATATATATTCAATCGTGTATATGGTGTTGCGCACCTGGTAATACATTAGTTCAAATAGCTCCATAGGGATAAACACATCTCAGCATATGCGTGAGGTATTACCTCGCGTGCACATTCAATATGTGCTTACGGGTGATTCATTAGTAGGAGCCGGTATTATGCCCTATATATAACTAAATTGTTTGTCAAGATATGTGGGAAAACGGACGGTACAATCTCCTATACAAGTATGTATACAAGCAGTATTAGAGGTAATTTCATATAAAGATTTCAAAAATACGACTTCAGATCTACCTCACTATATATAATAGACAGCGAGCCTGTAAATTTTACCAACATTATGGTTGCCTATTTGGTACCTGGTACCAACACTATTGTTACAGTGTCGATATATGGTACCAACACTATGGTTAACGAGACGATAAATGGTACCAACACTATGGCTGCCTAGTCGATACTTTGTGCCAGCACGATGGATTTCAAGATATGCTAAATTTCAGCAAAATTTGAATAACAATTACTTCTGGACATGTGTTACACCAGCAAATCCATACACACTGGCCTTGATCGATTTTAGTTATCACATTTCGCGGTAAGCATGACATCATTCAATTAAATACACAACAGTTAGATAATGTTTGTTGCAGAGAACTAAGAAATATGCAATTGCGTATTAGGCGTTGCGCAACAGTAACAAATTAGTTCAAATAGGACCAAAGGGATAAACAAAAGTCAGCATGAACGGAAGGTATAATTTCGTGTGCACATTCGTTTCATGCTTACTGGCGACTCATTCGTAGGGGCCCGTATTACGCCCTATACACAATATATATTTGGGTGAGGAATGTGGGTACAGTGGGTTATACCGGGTCTTACTGATGAGTCGTCAAAGAGTACGAATCGAATGTGCACACGAGATAATATATTCCGTTAATGCTGACTTTGTTTTATCCTTTTGCTTCTATTTAAACTAATTTGTTAACAAGTGCGCAACACAAAATACACAAATTTGTGAAATGTTTTTAATGATTAAGACATCCGAGCAATATTCTGTAGGCAGAACAATCATTTAATTTCAAGAACCATAACATGTCCTTGGCGTCTGATTTTCTGGTTTTCATTTCACTTACGTGAAATCAAAACGAACTTATTTGTGACTAAACGAAGTTAGTCACCAATCATTAAATAGTAGAACAACACTAAACGTATAAGAATAATAATGCATCAAAACGTACTGTCAGAGCCATAATGCATCAAGTCACTCTGGCGCAAGACTTCACCAGAGCTACTCATTGCACGAATGTGACTCATGCTGACTGTATCATTATAATCCTCTTCATCATCATCGTCGTCATCATCGTCACAATCATCGTCATCATCATCATCCTTTCTATTATTATCTTTGCGATTTTGCGAATTTTGAGCAACGGCAATATTTGACTTAGTATTGTTCATCCGACTATCTATAGGAATGTCTGTAACTCTAGGCATGGTAGGATTAGACGCGAAATCATTGTTCTCAGTAGGCGCGAATTGATTTTGATGATGCCCAGAAGAACTGCGATCAACAGCTGAACTCCGCGTAATTAACTCAAATGGCTGAAGTGATGCTTGCCGCTTATCCAAATGGATCGTATTGTTGATGTGAGCTAACTGACGACTGTCTTTCGGATCAGCATCCTGACTCTTTGGTCGACCTATCACGTTTGACGACAGTTGACTGGCATTGCATGAACTAGAAGTTATACGATCAGCTCCGTCCTTTTCTGCATTCAGAACAGTTAAATGAACATAGTCCTAGAATATGTAAACTAAGCAAATTCCATTGTCAATAGTCATTAAGATGTAGATAGAAATAATCTAAACGTTAAAATGCTTTTAACACTTTCTCCTGAACTGATAGGTAAAGAAAAACTTTTCGAGAACAATCCAAATATAATTAATGCCATTAATTATTTTATATGAAGACAGTAAGCCTAAATTCCACCCCTTGTTCAAAACATAAATCGACAGTAAATCAAAGTTAGATAATTCGTTGAATTAGATAATTAAACACAAAAAACTAATATTTCTAGATAGTACAATTGAAAATATTTTATTTACGGAGTAGAACTATTTCGCATTTCGTGGTGTTGAGAAGCACAGATGAACATTTAAAAACTGTACTTTCCCAACAAAATTGTGACATTTTATTTCCCTAAACATAGACAAAAGCTGTTCTTCGTCAACATATTGATGAGAATATTTGAATGAAAAAGTTAGACATTAGATATTGCGTACCAGCCAACGAGATAGTTCAAATAGGAAATGTTATATGCCAAAGTTAGTGTAAACAAAGGATAAAACGTTATGTAAACAAGCGTGACTTCAAATTGACAACTCATCCTTGTAAACCGGAACTACGCTACAAATAAGCTATATATTTTGTCAATAAATTTGACACACACTGCCTTGACTGTGCATTGAAACAGTAGTAGAGTAAACTTCATATTAAATCTGCAGCAATGCGACTTCAAAGCTCTCTCACAGTAAATAAAATTTATCAAAACATGATCTTGGAGATAAGCTTAATTACAATGAAATTCAGCATCAAATATACTCTCAACGCCTGCTACCAAAACAAAACCTTATATTCTGGCCATAAATGACATCAGTTAAAAAATTTTCGTTTTATCTATTGCATTAACTAATGAAGCAAATAATAGTTACATATTCTTTATTGTGGATGACTAATTTATATATATATATATATATATATATATATATATATATATATATTAACAAGTGGAAAAAACCAAATTGCGGAGCAAAGGTAAACGAAAGACTATAATCTGGAAAATAAAATTCGGACACGTAGTAGCCAATAATGTGAAAAGAATGATAACTCTCAATCCATCAATAAAAGACCAGATCCCAGATATCACGATGCAATACAGTGAGAAAGTCCTGTACTGGCATACACAGAGATACATACGCAGACACACCTACTAACTAGCCAAAACAATAAACCGAAGTAAAACCGAGTCAGAATTGTTGCCACACACATAATCAAATGAAAACCCAGGATGTATATACGTGTTATATATACACATATATATAATTATATATATATATATATATATATATATATATATATATATATATATATGCTAGTTTTAGCATATCCATCAATTTCTAATTTAAGTAACTTGTTACTAGATGCGCAATACCTAATACATGATTACACGTATATTAGCCCTCTGCATCAAAAGATATGAAACAAACATATTTAAATACTTTCCGATAATACCCCAATTGTATGAGTCGAAGCATAATTTCGACAATAATATCGAATAATTGACCAATCATCTTAGTACAAGAATTGATTTGTTAAGTTATAGTTAACATAACCTAGATGTGTGCATTTTTCGAGAAGGAGAGAATAAACTATATCTGCTTTCACTCCTTCAAACAAAGGCATATTATATCATTATTTGTTGAATATTATTGCTTACTCTACCTAGATATGAATCCATACCCAAACGTGTGCCAAAATAAACCCAATTAACTACATTTCAGTCTCTTACAAGGCGAGTGTGATTAGGAAAACATAACATATAATCCATTCAAACCTAAATAAATAAAAATCTAATCTTATAAGTAATTTAGGTAGGGAGAATAAAGTGAAGAGAAAATATGTGAACGAGTCAATATTACTCGCCACTGTGACGTCACTAGTCATTCAATATGAATTTAGCTTGGCGGTAATTTAACCAAAATACCCCACTTATGAAAAGCGACTGACTGATATGTGCGGGTTAAGTAAAGTGATCTTTATCTTAAACTATATGCAACCAATAAGTAGTGTAATAATAATTAGTAGACGATAAATTGATTCAATAAACATAAAAGACAATTCTGATAAGGCAGACTGAACATAATTTTATATGAATATACTAATGCGACTTAGAGAAAAAGCTCGTCAGCAAAGACAGCTGTATTGTTTGATACTGTCCATGGAAAAGAAATAATATATATGCATCTGTGTATAAGTTATTGCACACCTAATAATAAATTAGTTCCAATATGACCAGAAGGAGAAACCAAAGACAGCACGAACAGAAATTATAATCTCGTGCACATTCGTTTCGTGCTTACAGGCGACTCATCAGTAGGAGCCGGTATTACGCCCTTTACCCACTATATATTTTGGCAAGAAAATAGGAAGGTACAATCCCCTATACCAATGTGTAAACCTGCAGTACTGAAGCCAACTTCATACAAACTCTTCGCCAATACAAATTCAAAGCCAACTCTCTACACATAATATATATACCAAGTCTGTAAAGGGTACCAACACTATGGCTATTGTGTCAGTACCCGATACCAACACTTTGGTTGTCGTAAAGGTACTTAGAACCATCACGATGGTTGCCGTGTAGGTACATGGTATCAAAAAATGGATTGAAATGTATGATTGAGTTCATCAAAATTGAGAATTAAGCCAATTTCTGAACACCTATTATTCCAGCAAATCCATAAATTATGGCATTAATTGGTATCAGCTATAAAATTTAGTGATAGTCATGACATCATTCAATTAAATATATGACAGTTAGATACTGTTTGTGGCGCTGAACTAAAATATATTCATTTTTTATTAAGTGTTGTTCACCTAGCAACAACTAAGTTCAAATAATCGAAATTACCTACCTAAATATATAGTGAATAAAGGGCGTAATATCGGCTCCTACTGGTGAGTCGCCAGTAAGCACGAACCAAATGTACATGAGATTATACTCTGTGTTCATGCTGTCTTTGGTTTATCCTTTTTACTAGGTGCGCAACACCTAATACACCGTAGTTTTATTGTTTGTACTAAGCTTAGGTATTTACGAAAGTCAATTACTATGTAGAAGTCTGATAACTCCTGTTACAAATTTGGGCTCTATCTTAATAAGTTATGATCAGGCCATTATCATAGTTAATGATACTAAGATCATACGAATTGCGGATCTGACTTGAATTTTATATAGATTCAGAATTAGCAGTAATATTCTTATCTAAGTATTTGCTGGTAACGGTCTTTTCATTTTATCTCACTAAATATTTTTCTTTAATTTGGAAGCTGTTCTCCGGTCGCAAATTAAAATGCACGCTTCAGTAAACCTTTTATAATTTTGTGATTTGTACTACCTTTCTTCATTCATTCAATTGAAAAAAACACTTATTTTCACTCAACGACTTTGAAGGAATACATTATATTTTCACATACATGCAACAATGATTCTAAAATCAGGTTCACAAGAGCATCATTTAATAGAAAATTTCTTCTTTTATTAATAAAAATATTTTTTTAAATGTATTTCGTGCTCATTTGTAAAAATTTAAAATGAAGTTAGTTAATATCGATTCTATTAGCAAAATCGTCGGGTGATTAGCTGATTGTAACCATATCGATAAAACAATGAGTGAAAGGTGTCACCACCCTTTTAAATGTGAATTAAATTACCAGAACAAACTTACGATAGTCCGATGAACAATCTTCAGGTTTTGAATTTGTTGAAATATTTTGTGTTATGTCTGGCATATTCTTTACTGTTTGGCTAGACATGGAACTGGCCATTTTAAACTGCGCATCACACCAGCTTGTCGTCATGGCCAGTGCAGACGAACTCTCATCTAATTGGCCCGAAACAGTCGTCAAACGATGTGGCATCACCATTTCCGGCAAGCCAGTGTTATGCGAACGAGAAAGACTTCGTTGAGTGCATGGATCTTCAGCGTACAATTCATCACCGATGTCCTGTTCATCCGATGGATAGGCAATATACTGGACACAGAAACGGAGCAAAGAAAAATGTATGTCAATTATTAAAATTTTATGCATAAAATGTTATTAAAAACCAGATAAATCAGAAATGTTTCACTTATTTAACATAAGTAAACACAAATTCAATTGAATTTAACCAGTCGTTGAACAACATAACAAAACTACCGCCAGACGCAACGCACTGACGCGTTTCGACCTTCCATGATCATTATCAGAGTACGACGGCAAACTGACTATCGAGGATCATACCGCATTGAATATATATGGAAATCAAATTTAGATATGCGGCTTTCACCTCTAGCAGTCAAGTTCAATGTATGCGAGACTGCTGGAGGTGATGCCGCATATCTAAAATTGATTTCCATATATATTCAATGCGGTATGATCCTCGATAGTCAGTTTGCCGTCGTACTCTGATGATGAACATGGAAGATCGAAGTGTCAGTGCGTTGCGGCTGGCGAGTAGCTATGTTGTTCGACGTCTGGTTAAATACAATGGGATTGGTGTTTACTTCAAGCTCGAAAACTTGATTTAAAGAATTGTTACCACCACCCGCGCAATCAATTATTGTTAAATTATTTAACAGAAATCAGTCTCCATATTCACGAGTTGACCTGTTCAACGCAATTGAGTTCAATGTAAAATGACTGTAGCATCTACTTAAATAGCGCTGATTTTGTTGATTCAGGAACGAGCTACACATACTGGACGCTATGCTAATGCGAACCACAGAGATAGACCAGCAATTTAGTGGCTAGGCATTGTCATTCGCGATATCGGTTACTTGATCACAACGCACTATACAACCATCAAACAAGTAGCATTCAAATGAGCGATCCGTGCGAGTCCAAAGCAAAACGCACAGCCAGTAGAGATGTTTGGTGAATTCTGCAGATATGCCTAGGCTCTTCTGAAATCCTCCATGCAAAAGCCCTAGATCTGAGTTTATGCATTGCATGTACGTGCTTAACATCAATAGCATATCAGAACGCAAGTGAATCAATGTTTCAGGAATCAAACTTCCCTCCTTTGCATAGTTGGTACATTTAGTAGATAATTTTGTAGATTTCAATATGCCACGGCCCTGGAATTCGGTAATAAATCTGGTGTCGAATAATGGTAATAACTTAGACTGATGAATAGTACTGATATACGAAATGCATCAGAATTTTGTTTTTCACATTAATTTTTTAATGGCGATGTAGTTACTTTTAGGTTTCTAATGAAGCAAAAATGTATAGTGGCACACCTCAATTACGGCAGATAACATGAATTTCAGCAGATACGAAAGGACAACGTTAGAAAGTACTAGAAATCAACCTGGCTAATGTATTGTGATTACTCTACATATTGACAGGACAAAGAACTTGGAAACCATTACCCTATTATTGTTAAGTGCAACAAAGTTTTCCCGGCAACTGTTCACATTCCGTACCCGAATAATTTTAAAATCATTAAAGCATTTCTATTTCAACGGTCCGCTAATCTCACTAAATATCTGAGTACAAATAATGGATAGAGAACCCAGATACCTTTTTACCTGTAACAAAGAGCAGTTAATTATGTATTATCCTGTCGCACAAAGCATTATTTCTTTCAAACTATATGCAATTTTTTAAAAGAACAAATAATAGACAACTGACCATACGAAAGCATACAAGAAAATATAAACGAACAATATGCATGGCTTCTCTTGGAAAATATTTTTACGTAAAAGTTGAAAAGTGTTCCTGCTTAATTGAAATGTTCTGAAGTTGTAGTTAACCAATTAAACAATCATTGATTGCGCGGGTGGTGGTAAAAATTCTTTAAATCAAGTTCGCGAACTTGAAGTAAAAACGAATCCCATTGTATTTAACCAGTCGTCGAAAAAACATGGCAAAACTACCGTCACTAGTTATTACATTTCCAGTCTAGTACAATGTGTGCGAGACTAATAGAGGTGAGAGCCGCAAATCTAATTTTGCTTTCCATATAGATGCATTGCAGTTTGATCCCCGATAGTCAGTTTTCTGTCGTCCTCTGTTGATGATCATGGAAGGTCGAAACGTGTCAGTACGTGTGACTGACTGTAGTTTTGCTATGTTGCTCGACGACTGGTTAAATAAAATGTAATTGGTGTTTATTCCGAGCTCGCAAACTTGATTTAAATAATTTTAGTTAACTGACACCAAGTAATTTCAACGAAGTTTGCGGTCATCAAATAAACAACAACCCTATTTTTATACAATTGCATAATATGACAATCTATCATCAGTGTAATTCGTACAGATTTGTTTTGATCCAACTTGGTCATCTTCAAAACTCAAAGGAAATCAGATAATGATCAAGTAAGATTGAAACTCGTATAATACTGAAGGTAAATTTTTACCTTGTCTAAGTGGCGAAAAATAGCGTCGGTGACTATTTCCAATCGGCGAGTTTAATTGATTAATTGCCACCACATTCCGCAAAATAAAATATTGGTTACGTTCTGCAGAAGCTTTTTTAAGAACTAAGTTTACCAAAATATCAATCAATCAATTATTGTGCATTGTATAATAATGTTGGCATTTGTTATTATATAGCAATGTTAAATCAAGGACGAATATCCTGACTCATTTATAGTTAACTACGTAAAAGTTTACATTTTCGATAGAAAAAATGAAAATATAGACGATTCCTCACGCAATAGATTGTGCATTCAAACGCATTTTTAAAGTTAAATGGTTGTTATTGGACATTGGCTTAAAGATAATTTTACCTAAAAATCCAAGAGTTGTCTACTTATGCAAAGTTATGGATCATGCTTTATCGGAAATCTTTAAAGCTCGAACAAAATGTTACCGAAATTTACTACTTATCTAGCTTAATTCTTATCTATGATACCATCTGACGCAACTGTAGTTGACAAATACTAGCATGATATGCTCTAATTTATTAACTTTATCAAATGCGGTATGTAACCGAAAATTTGCCAATTTGAGAAGATTGCATAACTTTTATCAACACATCATCTGTCAATTAATCAAAACCGCTCTCAGGCACATCTAGAATAATAGACACTATGGTTTTATATTTAAGCAGTTATTTCAAGCCGTTAACAGAGTTCCACATACAATGAACAGAGTGGATGCGGAGCGAAATACATTGATCGTCTAACTACCGGAGGGTGCATGGACCATGGTCTTAGAAAAATTGTGTAAAGTAGGTGCATTTTCATTTGGGGAGGGGAGCTGCTGCAGAGGAATAGGTGTCTTCAAATGTACCACGGAAGAGCGAAAGATTTTTAAATATAATTAAAACTCAAAATACATTCACCTAGATGCCCCTTAAATGACCAATTATTATAAGTAAGAAATGCGTATAGAAAATTAAGAAATATTTATTATTTAATAATTATCCTGTAGGATATGCAGAGCTCTGAATGCCTTGTTTCATCAGTGTCGAAAAAATAGATTTTTTGATTTATTTTTTTAATCAACTAGCTAATTAAAAAATAAAGTACTGAGAGAAATTACGGTTGAAACAGCACCGACGGACTACACTGTCTATTATATTTAATCAGTACTTGAAGATTGTTTGGTAATATTTTATTTATTAACTAAATAACTAATTAATAAATGGAATATCAGACGTAATCAGGTTATGGATTTAAAGCTTATAAGAAATAATATGATATTCATGTATTAGGGAAATTTTACATCAGCCGATAGAAGTTAAGCTTTCAATAAGTTAGATAATTGTGAATAAGACAATCAAAATTAGCATTAAAAGACATGGTCTATTTAAACTTATGTCTATCTACGTTCCTAGAATGAAGACTCATACGTTTATAAAATATGTCTTTTAAATTCTCGACGACGGAAAATGTATTTAAAAACCGGCGGTAACTCGCGCTATCGAGTAAAGAATTAGCAGTACTTCGCTCGCATATAAATGTCCCTGTTGATGAGTATAAGTGTTTGATGAACGATGAAATCTACATCTCTCCAAAAACCAACGGAAATAAAACGCCGTATACAAGTGTATACCTCTCCAAGGCTCGTAGCCCTAGGTCCCTGCGGCCTAACGACTATCGGCGCTAGGCGTTTGCACTACAAATATGAAGATTTAGCTTACTTTTAAGCAGACTATGATTATACAATCGATCTACTAATTTTTCACAGTTTGACGTGCCCAGGTACACAATTATTTATAAAATTTGAGAGCAAGGCCATTTGCAACGCTACTTCCTTAGTACTGGTGCATTATTTTGCCATTAAAGGCAATTTTTTTATGCTCACTAATGACGTTAATTTTGTAGTGACTCGGCTCGAAAGTTGATTATCCACAAAAGTGGAGACAGACTACACGGACGCTCATGATGCGAGAGACTCTGTTTGCACTATCTCAACTACATATTATAAAATCAGTTTAGCTGCGGAATTACTATCCCCATACTGCTGGTGCAAGGCTACATTCCGATGAACATTATTACAGAAACAGTGTGCGCTCCTCAAAGTGTATGGGGTAGATTTAGCAAAAAGAAAGAAAGTCGATATCTTCACATAAATGTAGCATTGAAAATGCGAAGGAAGATATTTCCTCCGACTAAAATAAAGTGATCTTTTCAGATCTTAAAAAGTAAAAGTGGTGAGGTAAAACCACACGCAACGAACAACATATTCAGAGAGCAGCAGACAATGCTTTCATGAATATGGAAATGCTGAGAAAACTATCATTTTGTTTTCGATTTGTCTTATAGTTGTTTAAGACATATTTTTATAGCTATGCAATGATCACTTTATATTTGTCGGTGGAAATATCTTACTCTACAAAGACATACAGATTTTGCATAAAAAATTACTGAATTTGATCGAATCTCTTCATTCGCAAATGATTGGTCGACTCGGCCGTGTTTCTTTGCGCGCCGTCTTTCCATCTCTTCAACGTCACCTCCACTTCCCAGACCGCTGTCACCACCAGCCGTTACTCTTTGTTGTTGCTGTTGTTCTGTTCCAATTCCTACTAAACTTCCCCGGTGCTTTGAGATAAAATAACCCCCTGATAACGCGCGACTTGTGGCAGGACGTCGTCTGTCTTCTGCTGGCTCGTTTAACTGAACACTATGCGTAGGACTGTTTACATGAGAACGAAGTGGCTTTACAAAATCATCAGCTGACTGGCATACACCGGCAGTAACCTTCTGAGACAAAGTGAGAGGTGTACTGACTCGAGCTTCTCGGCAGGCATGTAACACGGATGAGGAGCTGCTTACAGCACTACCGGTACTTCCAGTCGCGCTACTATCTGCTGCATATGTATCACTCTCAGGAACTATAAAAGAGGGTACTCCATGTGTCCTGCTGTGTGATGAATATGATATATTTAATGGAAAATTCTGAATGTATTTGCTGGTCTCCGAATCATTTGATCTGGTAACATTTATTTCTTGGGCAATGGGCGATCGAACAGAGCACATAATTAATGATGGATACATATAAGAAGAAACTGCTTCAACTGAAGGTGAAGAACTTTTCACTGGTGATGCTTGTGGCCTATTTAATGTTGGTACACATTCTTGCAATTGTCTTCCGATTATAAATTGGTCAGCTTTCGCGATGGTAGAAGAGTTAGACGACAAAAGCTTAGTACATGTAGAAGCTGGAGTAATGGTTAAATCGACATTATCCGTCGGGTAACGTAAATCATCTTGTTTTCTGCTAAAATTCTGCGCACTGCTATAAATAGTCGTCACTTTATGCCCGGATGAAGGACAAATTGGTAGCAATTGATTGTCTGACACCACCAAATGGGCAGCACGAGAACTACAAGGCATAGAGAAACGAGTCGCTCCTTTACTAAAGTAGTGTTGACGAGGATGAAGCAATGCCGGAAACTGATGCTGTGGAGGGTGGTGGTAGGAATCGATGTGATGATGATCATGCAGTGAACTGGCTGGAACTACTCTGTTTGGATAACTTTTTTTATAACCGATAGTGTAAGTAGTAAGCTGAGAATAAAATTGAAATAAATCATATAACGAACATTAATTAGTTAAGCAAGCAATGTTTGCGCGAATGGTGCTAATATTTCTTTAAATAGCGTTGGAAAAAAAGATATACAAAAATCTCATCTTATTTAACCGTTCGCACAACAGTTAGCTTTATGATAGTTGTAGGTAATGACGTTTGTCGACTATCAACGTTTATCGGAAAACAAGGGGTAAATAACCAACCAGGATAAAATCACAGGGCATATACAACGAGATGCGACTCTCCATACTTAGAGTCTCGTGTAAATTTTATGTGGCCAGAATTTGTACAGCCGACACTTCAAGTGACATACAGTGTACGCGACAATTCTAGAAGTTAGAGCCACATCTTTGAATTTAGATATTTTTTATATGCATCTTCGTATTATGCCCGTTTATCTGTTTGCCGCCGTGCTCTATGGTGGACATGAAAAGTGGAAATGCGACTGATTTCAGTTTAGCTTTATTTTGCCAGTAGTTAAATAACGTGGATTGGTGTCTATCAAAAGTTTTCAAAATTATTTTAAAAATTAATTAAACAAAATTAGAAAGATAATGAAAAACAAATTACTCATATAATAAAAAAATAATTGATTGCGCGGGTGGTGGTAACAATTCTTTAAATCAAGTTTGCGAGCTCGAAGTAAACACCCATCCCATTGTATTTAACCATTCGTCGAACAAGATAACAAAACTACCGCCAGTCACAACGCACTAACGCGTTTCGACCTTCCATGATCATCATCAGAGTACGACGGAAAACTGACTATCGAGTATCAAACCGCCTTGTTACTCAATTTTGCTCGGTCCACTTGCTAAAAGCGCAGGTGCGGATAACAGTAGTTGAGTGTTCATTTTATTTCGAAATTTCTGTCTCCGTATGTAGAGCTGTTTTTCCCCTTCAGTTTGTTGCTAATCCGATCGAATGTTTGTTTATTCTGGTCGAGGGGTTGTGTGGTCTTGCCTGGATGCTAGTAAATAGTTGTTGGATTTATACATATACATATATATACATATATATATATATATATATATATATATATATATATAAAAAGCATAAAACAGAAATGCAATCAATCTACTTAATTATTGCTTAAGAATTAATAGTTAACTATCCAGAATTGGACAAGAAAATTTGCGGACGGGAAATGAACCAACAACCATGGGTCTTATAGTTCCAAATGCCAAGCATAGATATTGAAGAATGAAAGTGCTACGATATCGTGTCTAGTTCGCCACAAGTAATCAATTTTTAAACTATTGATGCAATGAACACCGCAAGGTCTTCAACGTTAACAGTATTAAGCACAAAATAATTAGCATTCCCGTTATGAAGTTTTATCACCTGAGTTCAGGGCAATAAAACGTTTGTAATCGGCCGATCTTCCTCCATACTGTACTGGACACCTATTGATTGTTTATAAATAAACAATATCGGTATGTACGATTGCAGGGAGCTTATTTTCACATGTGCCTTTAGCAGAATCTTGTGGTCTAAAAATATTTTAGTTAAGCATAAGGCTTAAAAATTATTATGGAACTACCCAGAAAAACGTGGAATTGTTGCTCGCAGAACTTTAACGTACAAAGATTGTCTCAAAGACTGAAATGCCAAATCTAGACATGCAAAATCATCACATTCACGGTACAAATTAAGTTAGCCTCAAAAAGTCACTTCTTCAGTATATCATGTAATGGAAGCTGCACTATCTACAACATCGATATTATCAAACGCAAAACCAAAATAATTGGGTTGCTAAAATTTGCCACATCAATAAAAACTAAGCAAATGTGTGCAAAACTTGCAGAAGCGGCAATAGCAACAAGAACTTTACCAAAGGTAAGAAAAACACTTGTGCGATAGATGGCCAGACAAGCTCATTATCAACATAAATACATTAAAACAATAATATTTTTTACAAACAAAATAAATAATTATGTATATGAAAATGTTTTGTTGTATCAACAGGTTTATAATTATCTAAACGATGTAGGAGGAAACCGTTATTGATATTGAAGAATTGATGCATCAACTTCATAAAAAACCATCCAATCTGAACAAGTTTTTTAAAATTAATAACCTGATCCTTGTTGTGCAAAACTTGGTTTATTTGGTTCACTGTCCACATTTTCAAAACAGATATTTCAGAAAATTCTTCCGAGTTAATTTTGTTTCAGTGGCCACTTTTGAGGTCGAGAACACTCAATAGCTCTATTTATGGCTGCCGTGAATACAAAAGAACGTTCACGCAGAAACGCAAGAATTTAGATAGGGCGGAACTTAGAGAATAATGAACGTAAATGAATAAGAACTAATGAGTATTTCGTAAATTTTTCTTACTAAAGGGACGCGCTTTATACGAGCAAGTCTAGAAATACTATAATAATAAAAAATAAAGTATGCTTGTTTAATATAATGTCTTCTTGTGATGGTTTAGAAACGTTGGTCATGATGTTTTCAACACAGGTACGCGCCCTAACTGCATAATTCCATGTAATTAAGTCAAAGCAGGATGAAACAATAAATGTGAACTCTGATGGAATTCGCATAAACGTTTTCACTAACATAGGTAACCAAAAATAATGTTGCCAACAGTGAGCTCAAGACACAACAAGAAAGAAAAGTAACACAAATATTACATCTCATTAAAACGAATTCATTTATACCTACCGACATATTACATAACAATCAATGTATTGTCACTGTATGCTTGTGTGCCTATTCGTATAAAGCATTGAATTAAATATAAAAACCTAAATGTGCACGCAAATAAGCATTTTCCTGTCACGCAAAATAATCCTTCGAAACAAGTCTGATATTCATTTATCGAAGATGCTAACTCCTTTACAAATTAAGGCTTTCACTTGTGGAAAAGATTTTGCATATATTTATAAAGAAAATCATATGTTAACCGCAGCATATTTAGAATCAATTTTCAATCTATTATCTGATTTAAAAGCGAATAATGATAACAGCCAAAGATGATTTCAAGTAAAGCTCGTCGCCATTTGTTACCAATATAAAAATCGGTTACAGTCTAACCTAATGATATCTTGTTACAGCAGATAAGAATCCCGTGTGTAGTAACCAACAATAACGGGGTAATGAGACAATAGAACGCGTTGGCGTTTCCACATTTTGCAGCTGACTTAATTTCTATTTCAACCACTACAACGCTTCCTCTCCATATTGTAAAAGAGAAAAATGCAAATCAAGTTGCAAAAAACACTATCCAAAACTAGAAGTATACCTGTGTAAATTTCTACTTACGAGACAGTAGTAGACTTTTGAATTCGTACTTGTTGGAGCACAGCTAAAACACGTCTGTGCAGAATAAAATTCAATTTAAAAAATTATATCTGGAAATAAATATTGTAAGGTGTGCAAAAAAGAATAACCATATATTTAAATCAAGGTTGCGATCTTGATGTAAACACCAGTCCTATTATATACATACATTTGTCAGTATAAAATAATCATTGTATAATGTAGAAATGGCAATTCATCCAGTAGACCGGTTTCGCACATATTGGTAAATCTTAACGGACTGTTCAGAATTTGCCGCTGACAGGGCTCCAACCTGGGCACGTCTGCTTTGGGAAGCGCTACACAATTTTTAGTTAGATACTAATGTTCTTTGGTAAACTTCCTTCAGGTGGATCTCATATGGCATCTCTTATGACTTTAAGTTCCAAAAAGTCACCCCAAATCTGTCATAACATAACAGATACAATGGCTGATATTGAATTGAACGTTTCAATAATTAAATGAATAATGTTTTCGCGGGTGGTTATAGCAGTTATTTAAATTAAGTTTGCGATCTTGAAATAAACAAAATTCCCATTATATATATACCAACTAAAAGAGACGAACCAATAACCATTAATTAACTGGAAATTTTGTATAGCGTTCGGCTGGGTGGCTCTCTGGTTATAGAAACATATTCCAAAGCAAACTTGTCTGCGAAACATTCTGAACAGTACACGATAAGTTCTCAATAATGACGAAATCAGTATGTTGGATGGATTTCCTTTCCTACACTATACAATAAAGAGGTTTATACTGACATAATGATTTATGTGTTTATTTTAACAGCGCAATCTATATCTAAGTAAGTGTTATCACCGCCTGTGCAACCAATTTTCATTAAATTGTATAAATTTTTGTCTCAATACTACTTCCTCAGGGAGTATGGTACCTATTCTATAAAGACAGATTGGAGATGGTCCGTTGGAACTTTAGGTCTAAAGGGATGTCATTTAGACTCCACTCTAAGGAAAGGATAACAAAGAAACATTACTTAGTATATAACTGAAAATTTTGTGTAGTATGCAACAGAGTGGCTCAGTAGTTAGGTTAACAGATTTCAATCAGTTTTGTCCAAGTTCGAACCCCGTCCGCGACAAGTTCTGGACAGCACGAGATCCGTTATCAATAAGGACGACAGCGGTATACTAGATGAATTGCCTTTTCCACACTATACAACCTTTAATTTATTCTGACAAATGTATGTACATAACGAGTCAGGTGTACAGAACAAGATCGCTACCTTGATTAATAGTAATGAATGGAAATTTTTAGATTTTAGAAGTGCTGTACTCTCCTCTGTTGTCTCACAAACACTTTATCTGAACGGAAATTGCAGCTGCACGAATTCTATGCGATCACGGACATAGAATGTTCGTAGCTTTTACAGTATGTGTGTAAGCTTTACATTTAAACGATCTTTGATTCCGCGTGTAGTGTTAACAATTATTCAATTCAAATTTGAGAAATTAATATAAACACCAATCCTTTATAACTAATCACATAATGTAACAAAACTAGTATCAATGATAGGTACTAACGCGTTTAGACCTACTTTGGGTATCATCAGAGTAAAACAGAAGACTGAATATCGAAGATCAAATCATAATGAATAAATAAGGTAAACAAAAATCATGAATTCTGTTTTGAACAAAATTAAATTTGCATTCATTGTATCTGGCTGGAATTGTCAGGCATACAGTTACTAAATATTTTACAATATCGGTCTTCATAAGATAATTGTAAATTATATGAAATCTAAAATGTTATACGGAGTATTATTACACCTCATACCTATAAATCAAACGTAGATTATTCGTACAAAACAAATTGGAGAACATGTTAGATTAAGCTGTTCATGAAGAAGACAAAAAAAATCTATAATTTAAAAAATAAAAATAAAAAAAACACGGAGAGTTTCCCAAACTACTACGTTATATTCATCTCTGAAATGCACTTTTGTATTAGACTTAAATTGAATTGAAGCTTATTTTAATATCATTAAACGAAAAGCAATTTTTCTTAAATTTAGTTGAGCAATCACTGATGCCGCGGAAGGGGATATTAATCATTTATATATGTCAGGTTTATGCGTTCGAAATATAAACGAATTTAAGTTAATTAAACTATTAGCAAGATGTGACAAAACAAGTGACGCGTGTCGACCTTCCACTGTCACTAAGAGATCACAATGTCAGACAAATCAAAGTGGATGAAACTGAAAAATCAATACAAAGTAATAAAATACCGAATTACCGCTCATACCATTATCTGTGTGCTAAGGCAGGAGTTTGCAAGTGCGTAAACTCGCTTTATATAAAAAAATTTTTCAGCCCATGTGCAAACCGTGATTACTCAATTGAATAAGTAATGCAAATTGAGAAATACTTCGTGAACTGATACAAAATGTTATTATAGAACCAGGCATTTACTCAAAGAAGCATAATGAAGTTACATGCTAACACACAAAGTATTTATCACATTACTTCACCAATACACAAAATGGCTGCACTTATTAATAACTTCAAAAAAGTTGTATGTATGTGGTCAAAGCTGCTAAAATTCTACGATTAGGACAGTAGTGAAATTATGCAGACAACGTTTCAGTTTACAAGGGTTGATTGCTGCATTTCGAATGTAAAAATATTATATAAGAATTGAGCAACCGTGTATTAGGTGTTGCGCACAAATGACAAATTAGTTCAAATACGACCAGAAGGATTAAAAAAATCTGCGTGAACCGAAGGTATAATCTCATGTGCACCCTCTTTTTGTTTCTTTGACGACTGATCAGCTAGAGCCGGTATTACGCCCCATACCCACTATATATGTAAGCGAGTTCTCCGCAACTATTCTATAGGCATTACGTTAGTTTGCCGTCGAGCATTAAAGATGGCGATGTGATGTTTAAAATTTTTGAAGCGTATAACCACAAGGACTGCTTTAGATGTTAAGGAAGGAACATGCCTTGTAAATATATCGATTCATGCGTCAGCTACTTGCATGAACAAATAGTGTTTCATTTACTGCCAAGAAAATCGATAGAAGTAGCCTTCCTGAGGCAATTTCACAAATTTCTCATTTTTAAAAATAAAAAAATTACTCCTGCGCTTTAATCCGAAGTAGCTTTAATTTAATTATCTTTAACTTTTCTAAAAGTACACAATTTAGCATAAATGGGTATATCAGTCTTACACGATCAGATGACTCATTGTCACCGCAAACGGACTGCTCGCTAACATCCTGCTGACAGCACGAACGAGTACAGAGAACCGGAGAAGATGATAAATCGCCACTCATATGCGGTGGTCGAGGCAATGGTAGCGGGGAGTCATTGTCAAGTTTTGTAGTTGTATTCACGTTTTCTGGCTGAAACATATGGTAGGGCCTATCGGATTGTGAGTTGCGGTACAAACGATCTTGCTGATTTTGGCTTGTTAAGTTATCTATGTTACGTGAGATGCTGCCACCAAACTGAATTTGTTCTTGAACTGCGCTTCCTTTAACCCATCTGATTCGGCTAGTATCTAATACGCCTATATTTTGGTTCGAAACTATTGCGGCATATGGACCACTACAAAAATGTGGCCTCGCTATGCAATTTTTTGCCATTGGACTGGCAATTCCCTGTGTACAAAATAAAGTGAATATAAATACAACGCATAGATATGCATGCAGTTATTCGAAACATACAAAAAAGCAACCTTAAATTAATTATCTATAGTATTAGAAACATATTTGGCAATATTAGAATATAGATGATGAATATTATAAGCATAATATAGGTTGTGTTAGCCACTTGAATGTGTTATCAATTAACAAAGGGCTTCCATAGTTATGCTGATGGGTAATTCACAAAAACATTTGCTAGGAAACTCCAAACAATCATGTCCGGCCTATTTTTAAAACTAACATTTTATGCTGAATCAAAACAACAATTAAGATACTTCCGGAATTCCTATAGGTGTAATCCTTCAAGTTTTTAACTCATCGCCAATAGTTTAACATAAAAACGTTTATACTTCACCTTATTTTGATTTGAATTTTAATGGTTTCGCGTAGACTGCCATTTATAATGCTTAAAACAAGACCACAATTGTCCAATAAGCTCATTTAAATAGTTATTTACTGTTTGGTATCATGTATCGATTCGATAACCACAATGTTGGTACCATGTACCGACTCGGCAACCATTGTGTTGGTACCCTTTACAGACTCGGTATATATTATATATAGTGAGTTGGCTTTGAAGTCGCATTGTCGAAGACTTTATATGAAGTTTCCACCACTACTGCTTGTATGCACATTCGTATAGGAGATTTTACCGCCCAAATGTCTCATATTTCTAGACCAAATATATTGTGAGTATAGAGCGTAATATCGGCTCCTACTCACGAGTCGCCATTAAACACGACACGCTTGTGTGCATGAGGTTATACTATTCGTCCATGCTGACCTAGGTTTACAATCATGGTCCTATCCGAACTAAGTTGTTATTAGGTGCGCAACACCTTATATAAAAACTCATTTTAATAGTCAACATTGACTATTAGCCTCGTATCACAAGCCACTTCGTTGAAGTGCTTCAGAACTGTGCATTAAAACTGACATGCCAGCACCAATAAGCCAAGCGCAAATTGCCAAAGCATAGAAGACAATGTAACTAGCAACAAGGAATTAGTGGCTAGCAGGTGCAATTGGACTCTTGGCCATAGTGCGATATTCAAAATTTTACCACAGCCAGAGTTATTCAAAGGCAACGGGATGCGTTGTACTGGACGTGTATTATGATTCGTAATAACAAGAAAACAGTAATTACTCCTAGGCGTCAGCAGATTGCCATTCAATTGTCAACTTATCCGCAGTTGGATAAAATGATAGAGTTTTGCCAGTTTCTCTAATCAAATTGTCAGCTAATAATCTTTAATCTCAGCCAATGTAGCGACAATGGGTAGTTTTAAAGCGAATAAATAAATGAAGGATATCATCATCTTGCCCTGGAATCTAATTATGAATCTGTGAATCATAATTTGTTTTATTGTTAAATAAGCCGACCACGACATTAGTTATGACTGAACTAATAATTCATAATAAAATAATTACAGATATATTAATTTAAACTATCTTGAGGAAGAAACAAGTTTTTGAAAATTGACAAGGAGTAATACAATGATAAAAAATCAGTTAAATGTTACTTTTAATGACAGGTGATAACCTGTTCACTAGCATTATGTTTAATAAATGAAACTACAATATAATTAATAAATATAATAATAATAATAAAAATAACAAAAAAAATAATAATATTAAAAAAATTAAAAAATACTAATAATATTAAAATTAAGAAAAAAAGAATAATAATAATAATAATAATAATAATAAAAATAAGAAAATAATAATAAAATCAATCATAAAGCAAATAATAGAAATAATAAAAACGAAAATAATAATAATTATAATAAATAATAATAATTAAAAAATACCAATACTTAAAATCGAAACATAATAAATTATTGCAAAATAACAAAAGTAATAATGAAAAAATAATATAAATCACAATAATAATGAAAATAAAATTAATAATGATAAAAACAATAAAAATGCAAATAATAATAAAAAAGTAATTATTATTATTATAAAAATATTAATAAAATAAGAACAATAATAATAGTAGTAATAATAATAACAATTAAAGTATTATTATTAATAATAGCATTAATAATAATGATTAAGATAGTATAAATACTACTAATACTACTACTACTACTAATAATAATAATAATAATAATAATAAATAAATAAATAAATTAAAAAAAATAATAATAATAATAAAAATAACAATCAGCCACATTCCTTTTACATAAAATAATGGGTTGGTGCCAAAAAAGACACCTTCTCTATTTCAGACCTAAGATATTCAAAAATGAATATATACATTTAAATGCTTAAATAAAAAACATAGAACAGAGCCGAACAGACGCCAGGACACATAAATCGCAGATTGACAGAGCATTAAGGCAAAAAAATCATTTGCAACATCACAAGTAAATATCGTTTTAAATAAAAGTATAAGAAACGCGAGATACAAAAGGACGGCTGTTGGGACATACCAAACTACAAAAAAAATAGAATGATTGAAATTTTTGCAGGAAATTAATGCATCCAGATGGTCTCAAGGTAATCGTATAATTTATACTGTAACGCGCCAAAGTAAAAGAAAACATAGTTGTTAAACTTTACTTTAATCAGGATTGCAAACTTTATATAAAAACCTGACCCATTATGTAAATACATCTATCAGTATAAACTAAGGTTTTTAATGTCTAGAAAAGGCAATTCATCCAGTAGACCGGTTTCGTCCTTACTGGGAACTCATTAAGTACTGTCCAGCATATGTCGCGGACAGGGCTCGAAACTATACTTGGTGAGTTCCCAATAAGGACGAAACCGATATACTTGATGAATTGCTTTTTCCAAACTATGCAATACGTTGTTTATACTGCCAAATGTATGTACATAAGGGCTCGGGTTTTTATATCAAGATCGTAACCTTGATTAAAGTAATTGTTATCACCGCTCGTGTAACCAATTTTTGATTAGTCGTTAAACATGTTAGAGTAATGTGAAATGCCATGTAAGAATATCACTTTTATTCTTGTGGATGTTTGTGTGTCTGATTAAATAAGCAAAGTAACAAACAAAGTAACTAATACCAATGTTGTTATGTTAAAAGATCAGATATAACTGGGCGCTATAAACTGGGGAGGTAGCATGCATATAACAAGATGAACCTGAAACATATTGCCAGATTGAATTTGGATTACATTAAAATAAAACCCGGAAAATAATATCTGAACTTACCAACAGTATCAAAAGCATCGATGATCAATAATAGAGTATAAATTGCAGAGTGCTTTATGCACCATAACGAAGGCGGCAAATTTATATGTCAGTTTCAGAGTAAATTGAAGTACACTTTGATTAAAAATGCTGCCGTTTAACTACTTTACTCCTGCTAACATGAACTCTTTTAAGAATACTCTTCTTATTCATAATAGACTTAGCCTTGGAGGAAATGTCAATATCATGATGAACTTATCGCACGACTATAAAGGTATAGATAGCACACGACTCTCCGTTTCACTTGCACTTGATTCCTTTTTAGATCTGCGACTGATAAATCACACCGCCCTACTGCAAACATCTATCATAAAGATCACTTTATGCGGCGTCATTACAATCCAGACAGACAGGGAATTCACACACAGAAGAAGTACGAAATCCTACGCCAGGTTCGTAATGATTCTGGCATATCATAAGAGGCAATATCTTTCATAATCTTGCGCGTTAAGGACATATTAGTGTGCATCGTTGCTGGATATCGGTAACGTTTGCAGAAAAAATGAGTCTGCAGTTTCCAGCCGGGAGGTTCAAACTTAAGGTAGGCTAATTTAATTCTATGACTTGGCAATGCATATGGTGCTGGCAGACACAAAGTACACCTTCTCTTTGTATTGAAATGGATTGAAAACATGTTATCTTTCAACTTCCAAGTTCGTATTCGCAGCATAAAATAAAGCCGATTAACTTATACGAGCTTCGTACATTGTTGCTACAATTTCCGGTTAACAGAGTTTATTGCAGCATCTAAATTGAACTTAGTCTGTCAACAGAACAATTTCCTAATCCTCGCATTCATGATTTGCCAGCACAATATTACTAAGAACATTTAAACACAGAGTTCTCAAACTAATATAAGTTAATCAAGTATTTTTTGAAATTTGATTGTGGAGTGCCAGCTTCTATCACGGTTCTATCACATCTTTGTTTAATAATGTAAAGTTAAATTGTATCGCCTATATGTGGCGAAATCTGGAAACAGTTAATGTTCGTGACTGCATAGAAATTGTGCAGCCGACATTTCCAGTCAAGTTCAATGTATGCGAGACTGCTAGAGGTGAGAGCCGCATATCTAAACTTGATTTCCATATATATTCAATGCGGTTTGATCCTCGATAGTCAGTTTGCCGTCGTACTCTGATGATGATCAAGGAAGGTCGAAACGCGTCAGTGCGTTGCGGCTGGCGGTAGTTTTGTTATGTTGTTCGACGACTGGTTAAATACAATGGGATTGGTGTTTACTTCAAGCTCGCAAACTTTATTTAATATAAGAGGTAAAATTTTAATAAAAAAGAATAATTGAAGAAACTCGTTACACAGTTAAACTGTAAAGAATTCATTTTAGCAAATATGTGCGTATCGGTAATAGCATGCGGTTTTGAATTTTAGTCAAGAGAAACTTTTATAATTATGTTGTGTGTAATATAAATAAATTAAAATTTCATGTAAATAGCTAAAATAAAAATAATAGATCATGAACTTCACAAGTATAAAATGCTATACACAAACAAGTTAAACGACATAAATAACCTTTATTGAAAATAATTTTACTTATTCTCCTGACATTAGTTTCCACTGGACTAAGACATTAAGGTAAAAGGTTGTAGATGAAAGATTAAAATGTTAGGAATAACGCAAAAAACACTTTTGCAAACAAATTGTCGGGATAAAGATATAACACACGATTGTGGAGCAAAAAGTTGAATAGAACAATTTCTTGATCTCTTTAAATCAAGTTTGCGGGCTTAATATAAGCACCAATACCATTTTACTTATAATAGTCGCAAAACAATGCAAAACTACAGTCACTCGCACACACTGACGCTTTTCGATTTTCAATGGTCATCATCAAACACGGCGGCAAACTAACAAGCGAGGATCAAACGGCAATGTATGCATAAGGAAAGCAAGATTAGATGTGAAGCTCTCACCTCTGGTAGTCTTGTATACATTGAATATGACGAGAAATGTCGGCTGCGCAATTTCTATGCAATCACGAACATTAAATTTTCTCAGCTTTCGCGAAATGGATATAAGGTACTCAATTAGACAATAATTGATTGCGCAGATGCTGGTAACATATCTATAAATCATGTATGCGAGCTTGACATAAATACCAATTCAACTGTATTTCATACCAGGTCAAGTTCAAATTAAGGGAGACCACTAGAAATAAGAGCCGCATATCTAATTGTTCATTCATTATAAATGAATTTAGATTTGACCATGAAAAGTCAATTTGCCGTCGTGCTCTGATAATGACTTTAAAAAAGATCGAAACACATCAGTACATGTGACTTACGGTAGTATTGCTTTCGTGTGCTGAAGGGTGAATACTATAAAATTGGTGTCTATATTAAGCGCATAAACCTTATTTAAAGATATATTTTACCACCACTCGCACAATCACTGGCTGTTTAATTTCTTGAATGCACATTTTTACTATTAGCTATAAGTAGCAAAATGTGCCAAAATAAAATTTCTAAATACACAAATGAGATCAAAGCACATTCCCTACTGATCTTAATTAACAACGAAGTAAATGTCGTCTACTTTGGCAGAAGACTCATGGTCTAGCGTCGACCAATATCAATTGCTTCCATTCTCTTATTTCTCCTGTTGCCGTTCAATTCGTTATATAATTTTGAGCATGATAAATATTGCTACAGGACTGACGACGTAAGACACGATATCGCCATTTAATCTCATAATTTAATATCCTTAAATATCCTTTAAATCAATGCAGCATAGGTTTACAATAAAATTTACTCCATTTATCTCTTAATAAGTTGCCGTCAACTGTCGCATCAGTCATTGCGCCGGTAGTCAGGTCGAAGAAAAGGAAAAAGAAGAAAAAGAATCAAACATTGTTAGTGTTTGCGAGACTAATAGAAATGAGCGCCGCACTTCTGATCTGCCATGCCATATACACAAACAAATAAATAAATAAATAAATAAATAAATAAATATATATATATATATATATATATATATATATGTTTAGGGTCATTTACATTATTGTCTATACAGAACGCTGATTTCAGTTCATCAGTCATGTTTAATGCTTTTCCAAATGTTAGATTAAATTTAAAGTAATATTAAATAATTAGTTTACAAAAATTTTTCATCATGTTTGTGAACTTGAAGGAAACAAAAATCCAATTTTATTTAACCAGACTTCGAAAAACATAGCAAAACTACCGCCAGTCGCACGCACTGACGCGTTCAGACCTTCCATGATTATCATCAAAGTACAACGGCAAACTCACTACCGAGGATCAATCCGTATTGCATATATATGTAAAGCAAAGTTATATATGCGCCTCTCACCTCAAATAGTCTTGCATACATTGTACTGGACTGGAAATATCGGCTGCACAATTTATATGCAGTCACGAACATTAACTGTTTGCAGATTTCGCCACATATATATATAGAAAATACAATTAAGCATTAATTGATTGCGCGGGTGGTGGTAACAATTCTTTATATATATATATATATATATATATATATATATATATATATACTGATGAGAAAAATAGCTGGTACCAAACAAAAAATTGCATGCAATTCGTGCGATCCATGTTGTTAGAAATTAACTGGATAGCTCTAAAGAAAAAAGCCGTTACATCCATCTCTACCAACGGAGGTCCTGGCGTCTAATAAGGAGTTGCCCAGTAAAAAATTCTTCTGTATTGAAGTTTGATTTAGCTTGATTTATTACGCAAACTTTCAAGTTATACCAACAAGAATATTATATTTATATATCCAACTCGCAACGAGAAACAGATTTTCAGAACTTCGCTTCTCGGTCAACATAAGGTAATATGGCATGTTCTTGTAAATTGTAACGTGCCGACATCATAATGTCAATGAATAACCTCTAGAATAACACCTATGGAATAGAGCATTTTCTTCGGAAAGCACTCCTATAAGGAGAAAAGCAGGATGGTTGCATAAAGGTAGATGCTATAGACGCTTAAGTACAGTTTAAAAATGTCCCCTGTAGTCGAATATTGCATTAATTGTCAACGTTATGCAGACTAAAGCTGTGTTCGCTTACTAGCCAGGCCAATTTTACCACGTTCACGTTGTGAATTCATATTTCTTTAAAAAAGCAATTGTAAATATTTTACCCAGTCTTTACAAAGACGGTATCTTGTTACACATGTTCACGGATTGAGAAAGGAAATAATTAGAAAGATACAAAGAGATTGGCGAAAAGTGGCAAAAGGAAAATGAATAAAGATGAAGAAAGCATCAAATCTGTCATTTTGCCGCCAATTCAGCGTTATCTTCAGAACCGCGTGAGCGCACACACTGCAAACCATGTTAAAACTACAAATTGTTCTTCTAAAACCAAACGTCAGTATATGACATTACAGACTAAGCGTATAAATTTAAACCATTTTCGAATCGCTGTCAAATAGCTAGAAAAATGAATATATGAACAGTACTGAACATTGAAGATAAGAACATATTCGTATTATTTAGCGTTGCGATTTAATCGACACAATGATTGTAAATTACATTTACTAACGTATCCGAAATAATCGAAATTAAATCATTTTCCCATATGTTCCAATGCAAATGTGTGAGAGCAGACGCTTTTTCTTCAGTAATTTTATTTGGAGTACACATAAATGCAAGTACTAAAACTTATATAGCACTTAAAAAGATCAATACTGCTATTGAGGCTTTATTTTCCAAATAAAATGCCAACCTTTGATATATGGGAAAATAATTTAGACAAATTAATTATCGTTTGTCAACGAACGACATTTGGTTCAAGTAAATCAATATTTAACTTCACAGTTTATAAGGCAAAAACAAATGCCTTATTTCGCACACCTATTGGTGTGTTTTACTTTTCTAATGGAATATACGTTAGATGTAATTAGTTGAGTTCCATTAGCATCCGCCTAATTAAAATACAATTATGCCATGTTTTAGGATAATTTTAACTTAAATAAATACAGCTTTTGACAAAAATGACCTCATTCAGCTAAAACATGACTAAAGTCATATCTCGGGATACGAGCAGCGTAACATACGAGTTTTTTGAGAGACGAGCCGGAGCTCGGGCCATATTTTCATTCAAGATACGAGCCGTGTTTCCGGAGCATCCCGCTAGTTGGCACGCAGGGTCCAACATCATCCGAGAGAATCTCTCGCTCACTCGTACGTGATACCCGCTTGAATCGAAGTGTATATCGTGCGCTGTACTCTTTTTTGCTTGATTTTTGCGTGAGTACTGAACTTTTTTGTGTTGTATCATGGGGCCAAGGAAAGGACAAGGTGATAGGAAGAAGAGGATGGTTTCGATAGAACTAAAACAATAAATAATAGAAAAACATGAGCGCGGCGTACGAGTGATTGAACACGCAAAGTTCTATGACCGTATTACATCGACAAGTTTTACGATATTGAAGCAGAAAGATGCCATCACGAGTGCTACACCAGCAAAAGGCGCCACAATTTTTTCACAAATAAGGACAAATATCCACGAGGAAATGGAGAAACTTCTGCTCGTGTGGGTCAAAGAGAAGGAGTTGGCAGGAGATACACTGACGGAGACGGTAATATGCGAGAAGGCACGAAGCATTTATGCCGACTTATTGAAGAAAGAAGCATAATATTTTGTTATGCATTTCTTAATTATTCATGTTTGTTTGTTTTTATTCAGAATTTACAATGGGTTGGGGATTTTTCATAGGTCCTGAACGGATAAAATCGAATTCAGTTATCTTAAATTGGAGAAATTCGTTTGAGATACAAGTCGATTGACCTACGAGCTCGGTTCTGGAACGAATTAAACGCGTATCTCGAAGTACCACTGTACTTTTTTCAAAATAATAAAGGCAAAGAGTTATACTGATCTCGTGAACAAATTTTAAATACTTAACATCATATTAATAATTGCTTATGGTTATTTGCGCATTGGGTACCAGGCATTTATCTGTGCAAGCCAATTGAATGTATACAGACTCTCCTCACAGTACAATAATTTTATAATAAGTTTTGTTTGAACGAAAATCCGTCTACAGGAAATTGGAGCTGTACTAATTGTTCATCTCTTCAATAGTAGCTAGTATTGCGAGAGAGATACAATTAGTGGCTCATCAGTTAGCTGTTAATTGATTTTTGAATGGATCTCTGAAATGCAAGTCATTGATGAGATTTAAAACAATTTACCAGCTTAAAGCTAAACATGAACTTGAAGGCAGGTACTTGACACGGTATTAGTTCTATCAGATTACAAGTACGCTAGTTTCAATTTTAATAAAGCGTATTGTATTGCTTGTACTAAACGACGCGTGTAGAACATATTTAGCTAACACATTTAGTACATATTTTCCAAAGTGACAAACATGATGTTGTGTCAAAAGTTTATATTGTCAATTTTATGTTTAGGTAAAATCTGATGATTAAATATAAAATGACAACAGTAAATATCCTACAAGTAGCGTATTTAAAAAGGATTTGGTTGTTACCCTGTGTATAGATTGTTCAAATTCCAATGATACTAATGAATATTTTTGATGCATTCCTCAACAAGGGTAAAAACGTAATCAAGTAGTTGGACTGCTTTGCAAGAAAAGCTGCATCTACGTAAGACCTCTACGAAAAACCTTCACATTCATAGGCATACAAAGGAGTTTTCTTAACTTGTAAATGCTTTGCGGTTTGATTTTCATTAGTCGGTTTGCCGATGTGCTATGACAATTACAATGGAAGGCAGAAATACGACAGAAATTGTGACTTACGGTAATTTTCTACGTTACATACAATAGGACGGCTGCTGATATGAAATACGCAAGCTTCATTACAAGATATGTTACCACCATTCATGCAACCAGTTATTTTACGATTGTATAGTCTACATATTGCATGAATTTTACGTTCGTGATTGTAGAAATAGTGTGCAAACGGCATTTTCGCCAAGTACAATGTGTGGCCAAATACTAGGCATGAAAACGGAAGATATGATTTTGCACAACTTATATATACATCAAGGCTTCACCTTTGAAAGTCAGATTTCCATCGTATTTTGGCGATCACTATGAAAGATAGACACTGTTTGTGACGGAGAAATACGATATATGTAATTGTGTATTAGGTGTTGCGCACCGAGTAACACATTAGTTAAAATATGACCAGAAGGATAAAGAAAATCCAGCATGAACTGAAAGTATTATCTCGTGCACATTCGTTCCCCGCTTACGGGAGACTCAGCCTTAGGAGCCGGTATTCTGTTCACGCTGCTTTCCGTTTATCCTTATGGTCAAATTCGAAATAATTTGTTACTAGGTGCGCAAAACATAATATATAATTGCCCATATATTAGTTCTCCTCCTTAAACAGTATCTAACTGTTATATATTTAATTTAATAATGTCATGATTACCGCGAAATGTGATAACTGATATCGATCAAGACCAGAGTATATGGATTTACTGGAGTAAAAGGTGTTCAGAAATAGTTAGATAATGTTTTTTGTCGCAGAACTAATATATATGCAATTATGCATTAGGTGTTGCGCACCTGTTAACAAATTAGTTCAATTTTGACCAGAAGGATAGATCAAAACAGCATGAACTGAAAGTATTATCTTATGCATATTCGTTTCGTGCTTACTGCGACTCATCAGTAGTAGCCGGTATTTCGCCCTTTCCCAACAATATATTTGTGTGAGGAATGTGGGAAAATAAGACGGTACAATTTCCTATACGATGTGTAAACCTGCAGTGGTGAAGCTAACTTCATTTAGTCGTATTTTCACACATTCCTTACCCAAATATATAGTGGATAAAGGGCGTAATACCGGCTCCTACCGATGAGTTTATTGCATAAAAAGATTTTGCATGAGATTATACTTTCCGTTTATGCTGTCTTTGGTTCAGATATAGTTGTAATTCGCAATTTTTGTAAATATCAACATACATTTAAATCCACCGTGTTGATAACATATATCGACTCGGCATCCATAGCTGAAGTACCATGTACCCTTTCGATACCATAATGTTGTTATCGTGTACTTAAACAATATCCATAGTGATGGTTGGCTGCTGATTCATATATCATATATATATATATATATATATATATATATATAAATTCTATAGTGGTTAGTTATGGCAGTCTTTTGAAGACTTTTATATGAAGTTAGCTTTACTGCTGCAGATTTACACATTCGTATAGGAGATTGTACCGTCCTATTTTCCCACATTTCTCACCCAAATAAACAGTGGGGTTACCAATAAGCACGAATCAAATGTAAATTAGATTATACTTTCAGTTCATGCTGTTTTTGGGTTATCCTTCGTGTCATATTTAAAATAATGTGTTACTCGGTACGCAACACCTAATACACAATTGAATATATATTAGATCTTCACCACAACCAGTATCTAAATGCTATGATGATCACTATGAAAATTCTTAATTTGGCGGTAGGTCCGACTGATGGTATTTTTTCTATGTTGTCTGAAAAGCTAGACGCTGCGAGCCAATTTCTTAACAAAAGTACGAACATTTGATTTACATAACAGTCATCACCACCAATGCCACCAATGTTAGCTTATATAAATAACTTACATGTAGAAAAAAAACGTTAATTTTGTGATGGTAAAATTATTCAGAAGCCGACATATACTGTCACTGACAAAGTGTTCGACGCTACTAGGGCTGAGACCACGAATCTGATTTTTCCTAACTAATAAATATAATTCGAATTTTCACTAAGCCATCGTATTCTATTGACGACCAGGCTAGGTCGAAACGCATCCATAAATGCAATTGGCTGTGGTTTTGCTACGTTGTGTTACGTGAATTAAAAATGTAAAGACGCTTAACTGAATTACGCTAAAATGACACAAAGAAGTATAAAGGGGATGTATGCTAAAGCTGATCATTCGGCAAGGCAACGGACGTAAAATAAATACGAGATCGTAATTAGGGCCAACGCCGATTTATTGACTTAATACTCGAAACCATTTGACCATGAATTATCAGAAGTTTGCATATTTTTATGAAACAGGTAAACACAAAGTTCGAGTTTTGTTAACAAGTCTCACTATCTACGTTTATAATTGAAATTACACGATATAGTTAAGCTGGGAATTTAACATAGGCAGAGAAGCAGTTATAATTTACTTCGTGCAGCATCTGTACTTGTTTAGATGAAGAAGCTTATTTGCAAAAGAGGAGGAAAGCAATAGAGTTTCTTGATATTTCATTTGAGACATCCGAGTACTATGTTCGGATGCAAGTCTATCGCCAAGTTAATCAGGTACAAAATAAGTAGAAACTGGGAACTACCGTGCTACTTTTCTGTGTTGACGGAAGCGTCAGTCAAGCATCAACAATTAATTAGCAATAACTTTTAAAAATTGCATGCCTTATTCTGAAAGCTAAGCTAATGATTTCTTATTAGCGTAAAATATTCCTTCGATCTTCTCTCTCTCTATCATCGGTTTTTACGCCAACTCTGACTTCTGGTTTAGTGAGAAGAAAAAGGGCAATCCATACAGAATACTTGTTTCCAAGATTACGATTAAATTTGTTTAGTGTAAAGGAGCAAGAAAATTATGACAAGTATCGAGAGTGACAATGCAGATGTGAAGAATAAAATTAATTAAACATAAAAATATATGAATATTCCGTGCCATAAAAGCTAAAGGCATATCGCGTCGTAACTTCTTCACTGACGTGAAGCGAGTAAAGGAATTAACCGTTTATTTCGAAATCGGTCAGCGAAACTTACACCAATACTACTTAGTTATTTTATTTAAATCAAGGACGCGATCTTGATATAAACACCAGTCCCATTATATACATACATTTGTCAGTATAAACTAAGCATTGTATAATGTAGAAAAGGCAATTCATCCAGTAGACCGGTTTTGTTCTTATTGGGAACTCATCATTTACTGTCCAGAATTTGCCGCGGAGAGCTCGAACCTAGGTATGTTTGCTTCGGATTCAGCTGCTTTAACCACTGAGCCGCATACTACACACAATTTTCAGCTATATAATAACTAATATTTGTGTTAGCCTTTCGTTTACATGGAGCTCATATAGCAGCACTTTAGGTCTGCAGTTCCGAATAACCACTCCCAATCTGTCATTATAGAGCAGACAACACGCTACCTGGGGATGTGGTTTTGAATTAATCATAATAAATACTGACAAATTTATAATGGGAAGGGTGTTTATATCAAGATCGCAACCTTGATTTAAATAAATAATATCACCGCCCGCGCAACCAACGTTCATTTAATACTACGTAGTGTTGGTATACACAAGCATATTAATAGAAATCTGCTTGATATATTTCTACATATGAGAATCCTCACTTAATAGAAGAATCATGAGCGAGATTTACAGTGTTGAATGCCATTCGTACTTCATAAAGCGTGGAAACTGTTGCAGATAAATACTGCAGAGCGGTTTAACATGTAATTCACACATGGAAATAGTAGGTTTAATTTAAATCGGCATGTACCTGTATCTGCAATCACAGAAAATACATTGCGAACCAAGGTGGCTTTGCGTAAATCAGCATCTAATTAGGGATTCCGCATGTTAATATTTCAAAAACCGATATGAATGGCAGCTAAAATAAGAAAAATTAACTGTAATACGAAGAAGTTTTTGGCAATTAAATTGCCTTTTTCGGGTACAACAGTTAGTTTCATTATTATTGGTCTAAAAGAACCAAACAACAGCAAAATCATTACAAATTATCTTTATACACGAAAATAATGACGCCATCATGCTCTGAGAAGACTGTTCGCTACCTCGATTAGTCCTCGAGGTATCTAAAAGAGATGCATGATTACTCTGGTCATATAACCCACGTTCTTTCATAAATCTATATTGGTAAGAAATCGATGCATTTACGCATCTATAAGTATATTAAAGTAGTGATGTATGTATGAATTCATGTATGCGAACATATATTTGTTTACGGATGTATGTATGTATTTATGTATGCTTGTACGCATTTATGTATGTATGCATATATATACGTATATATGTATAGGTAGATATGCATGCATGCATGCATGTATGTATGATATGCGTGTGTGTGCGCCCCTATTTATGAATGTATATATACTAGTTTAGTATTATTTAGAAAATGAAACTGAGTTTTATTTTTGGCCACACATTGTCATAAATACGGGATCCTAACCCAAAAAATGGTGGCACAACCAAATGCATTATTTAATTTTGCTTTTTTATTAATGATAACTTGTCATGCCTTTAATAAATATACGTATGATTTGCTAAAGATTAACATTTTTAACAAAAAAATGAAAACTCTAGATATACTGCATGCGAATTAATGATATATTTGACAATGAACGCGAAACGTCTCAAACTTATAAATGTCATCTTAGCTAAGTTAGTGGAAAGCAGGTGAAACTAAATAAGGAAGAGTTTATTAGAAAAAGTTACAATTATAGGAATACAACATCGATTAATATTCAGCCAAATGTTAGTAAAGTGAGCAATTTCAAACGTTATCTGCAATCCAGAATGGTTATAAACTAGAAGATGAAAATAGCCCATAAGAAATTTGATAATACACTGTTTCGCAGATTAATATGAAAACAGATTAAGTCAGTACGTTAGATAGTAATTTTATATTAAATTCAGATAGCAACACGCTAAGAGCCATATGAGGTGACAGAAAGTAGGCAATAAAAGCGTCAGAGAGGCTGATACTAAGGGCTAGACGACAAAAGTAATCAATAGACAAAAATGCAGACATCAATTTAAATAAAAAGACGAACGGATATACATTTCGATGTACAATTTAGGCGGAGACACAGACAGACGCACCGAACGATACACAGTTATTTATCATTTAGACATACTAAATTCAAAATGTTTAATCTCATGTACGCTTGCGCTTCGTACCTTCTGGGGTCTTACCAGTAAGAGAAAAATATGCGCTTAAAGCCCACTACATAATTGGTAAATAAATATTAGATATTTTAAGTCAAACTTACAACTGCTCAAAGCGATAAGTTTAAAATGAAATCAGTTTATAAAAATGTAGAGCCTCAATTACTCACGCTTCAAATTTACACCGGACATCTGCACAACTCTGTTAATCGCCTGCTACCTGAGGAAATTGATAGTTATGTTTGCCCAGTCAAAAGAAGATAAGAAGTCTCATCCGTTCATGAGACAACAGATTAAGACAAAGTGAAGTTAATCAAGCGCAAACCAATTTTTAAATTTAAATTCGCAGATAGTTTGAAACGAAATGAATAGTGTGATTCTTGCGTGTAATTGATATATATAAATATAATTATGCTTGTTGAGCTTGGTGTATTAGTAATGAGATTGAAACGCGGGTAATTTATTGCGTAAATCAGAGCAAACATTTTTTATTCTTCAAAAGTATTTAACGCATACAAATTTAGCACATACAGATTAGATCAGCAAGAGTGGTACGCGCGTAAACAAATAATTGTACTCACATCAAAGGGTTAATATTAAACGTCGAGCGTAAATTTGAACATGTATAAATTAAAAGGGGTAAAATGAGAAAGAAAAATGAGGACAGAAGCAGAAAAGTTATGAATATCAAAAACCACATAATTGTAAAAACAACAATAAAATTAGATTTACAATGAAAAATATTAGAGCAAAAAAATTATCTGTGTGTTCCAGTATAGAAATGATTTATAACGATTCTTTTTGGCGTTTTTGCTAAAACTTGACTGGTTCATAAATTATTAAAGGAAGTGCATCTACTAGTAATGGCATTCATCTTTATTACGCAATTTCTCGACATTTCCAATGCTTGTGGGCGGAATTTAAGCAAAGAAACCATCGGTTCCATGGCATTTCATTTATTTTCAACAAGAGAACCATTGCGATTGAATATATAAAACAACTACGGACCAAAACTAGGAGTATTAAAGAAACAAACGGCAGTCTCAGCTATTACTGGTGAAGCAGGCATGTTTTCAATGCATCGTAGAAGTTTAATAAAAAATGTATCTATTATAACATATATAATCTAAACATTACATTTGAGAAGGAAATGCAACGTATTGGTTATAGCAAAGACTGCTTCTAACAAAAATCGTTAGATATTCATGACTTCAGATATTCGAAATAGGTTACACCCGAAGGACCAGCTAACCAAAAACATAATTTTGTACATAAATTCATATTACGTGTAATATTCTGCACGTATGCACAGAGACCTTACTCCTAGACTCTGAAGCAGGTGTGCTCTGATTCGAGCCCTCTTCGTGACAAATAACGAACATAACATGAAGAGTTCCCAATAAAAGTGAAATTGGACTACTGAATGATTTAAAATAACATTTGTTGATTGTGTGGTGATAAAGATTTTAAAAATCGAGGTTGCGATCTTGGTATAAAGACCAGTTCCACTTTATACGTAAATTTTCCAGTAGAAACTAAGCCTTCGCTAAAGTGTCAACGGACTTACTTTCTATCTCCAATTGATGCAATGTTTAGTCGAAATAATCTAAATATAAATAAATATATATATATATATATATATATATATATATATATATATATATGAATCTATCTCTGTACCCTTTTTTCCTCAATATATACATCTACGTACACGAAGAGCTAGTGAAAATTTCATTTGATAAAAAGATGAAAAGTTGTGTCCGAAATTTATCAATATTTCATCTTCTGACATTTTCTTTATTGCCATTTAATAAAATAATAAGAGTATCGCAAGCTGAAATGCACAATAATCACAGAAATTATTTATTTTTTATTAAGCAAGTAGATCACATGCTTAACACACGCGCACAGAATAATAAATAAAAAAAAACAAAGGAATTGTAGGTAATGACGAACGCTGTGCTACCGCAAGATCTGATCCGTAACTAGACAACTATAATTCTTGCCAATGACGAATTAGATTTCAAAACACGAAGCCAAAATCTGAGGACACTACAGATGACAGTATAGTTAATTTCGTACAAAGAGCATTGACAGCCAAACTAGGATATTTACTGAAAGAAAGTATATCTTTCAATTTTGAAGAATGTTCAAGGATATTATCGCTATCGTAATTTGAATAAAATATAACAGTTTGAAAAATAGCATCAAAAGCACCGATTCCCCGGCTTATTGAATATGACATTACAACACTAATATTCGTGATACGACGGCATGTGTTTAATTAAATTCTGGCAAATATAAGTAATCAAAAAGGTCAGGCTAGTGCTGCGGAAATTTTGGACTTAATATTTTTATTTGAACAATTGATTGATCGTATAGCGTAAAATTATTGGTAACTTAACTAGAAGGAAAAGATGGCGAATTGGTGACAATTTGGCGACATATTCGAACTTTCGGAAACAGAAACCCACACTTGAAACTGGATAATTTAATTGATTTGATAAGTGCAGAAAAATTATAAGTCGAGTCAACTTTCAAAATTACCAATAGAGAAATATGCAGTAAAGAGGAGAACAGAGTGCAAATTAGCGCCAAATCTCCTGGGTAATTAGCGGAATAAAAACACAGAATTAAAACGGTCGTGCGTGATAGGGGTTATGCATTACAAAGTTTAGTTCGAAATTGTTTGTGGCTTAAACTACATGGTCTCAACCTTAGTAGACAACTTGTAAATTTTCTAGTATTCAAATTAAGATTTCTTAAATAACAAGCAGTCAGAAAATTAAAATCAATAGGCATTCGTGAGTTCAAAGAAACCCGTTTTTTGCACTTGTACTGAAAATTTTATAATTTTTCAAACTCTACGCATGAAAATCCATGTCGCAAAAAATGTAATGTTCCATTGAGATCTAATTCCATATGGAACAATCATCTGAATGAATAATTAATTTATTTATTTCTCTCTCTTTCGCCTACAAAATCTTCCCCATTTTATGATTTAAATGAAAAAAATAAAGAAAATCCAGCAACGATGAGATCCGATTAATTTATACTTTTTAGCCAGATAAAAATTCGCCAAATATGAATAAACCGATTGATGTTAGTTAAATTTATATTTTACTTTTTAAGCGAGGTAGTATCAAACAATTGGTAGGCCAAACACATGTTTCTTTAAATAAATTCCGCCTGTGCACCATATATATATATATATATATATATATATATATATATATATATATAAATATATATATATATAAATATATATATAAATATATATATATATATAAATATATATATATATATATATATATATATAGGCAGAAAAATAAAATTGAAAACATTTGGAAATACTATTCAAATTCTAAACCAAATTCATTCTTATTATCGATATATATATATATATATATATATATATATTCTCGAATGTGAACTTATTTAAATTCATAGTAGTCTTTCCATGTGAAAATTTAAAGAGCAATTTATCAGATACGAACTATATTTTTCTCTTTCTCTGCCGAAATATCTACAAATGAACATACAAACACCCACACCCACACATACCAACATATATATATATGTATATATATACATATATATCTATATATATTGACCGGAAAAACAAACTGTGAACTTGAATGCGGGTGATGAAAAAGAAAAATAACCGATAGAGTCAAACAGGTTCGGACATTGTGCGTGAACCAGATGTGATGCAAGCGTTTGATTGGTTTTTCCTAGGTTTTTTTTGTGTTACCCTTATATATATATATATATATATATATATATATATATATATATATATATATATATATCACGGCACATTTTGCTAGTCCCTCTTTAGGGGAAATTCTTAATTCTACATTTATAGAAATATATTTTAGTGTAACAATACAAGATATTCGTGGTCATTTTGTTAATTTGATAACGGTGTACAATTAGGTTAATCAGATAATAAATCTAGAACAAAACTTTTTTTTTTGTTGCACACAAAGTCAGTCATGCGGAATTTTTCATTAAGGCAGAATACTGTCCATTGTCTGTTGTCATCGTCTCTTTATTGCGTTAGCCAATTTGAACAATAGAAATATTGTTGATTTGTAATATTACGTATTGTCATTACGAAACAAATCATTTTCTGTGTCCTATTTAGCTTTAGTTTCATCATACGTATAATTTAGCATTACCTATTATGTTTAACAAATCACGGAAAGTCTATTTCTCATAATTTGCCATCTCATATATATTTCTGTATTTTTTGTCATTATTATTGAAGTTATTTGGTTCATTTGGACATGTTTCTAATAAGCACGTTTAATTAATAATACCATGTTAACATGTTCAATAAACATTTGTTCACCGTACCTTGTGTTTTACTTTCTCGGAATTAGTTAGACAACGTAATGATGTAGGATAACTTAACAATATGAAGTAATGCCTTCAACTAGGAGAGGCTTGTTCGAATTGCTGAGTAGATTATAGCTAGTGAAAGTTTGTTATACACACACACACACACACATATATATATATATATATACATATATATATATATATATATATATATATATATATATATATATATGTCTTTGTGTGTGTTCATATTTGGATGCATAATGAGTAATTGAGAGAGAAATGTTTCTTGTAGCCGATAAAATTTCTTTTTCGTTTTGAACATAGAGAGGATACTATGCATATATTTAATGATGAATTTATATATATATATATATATATATATATATATATATATATACATACATATAATATGGACCTGTGAAAAATCATAATGGTTTCGATACATACTCACATTAGGCTTCGATATTATCAAGGAGTAAATGGTGGCTTAGTAGATGGACTGAAATTACTATCTTATGAAATTTTCCCTTATGCCAAAAATATATGCAACTGATGCCAACAATAGTACTTCTATTCAAAACTACTTCTACATTTGCCATTTACCTCATGTTATACTGGCGTATTAGATCTGGCTAGTTGGAAACTTTTCATGAAAAGTTGTGTCACGATACGATGAACCAGGTAGGGTCATTAGTAATTAATGGTAAATAATTACACTAATTCCCTTAATACACTAAGAAATGAGATGTTGCATGCTAGTGTGTATATTTACCGATGTTATTGTATGGATGAAAGGCTTCATCGAGAACTGAAAGCTACGTCACGTTTTAATGATGGACCACGTTGGTTACACGGAATTACGATAGATTTTCTGGCAATGCGCAAACCAAGGTAAGTAGGAAACTTAATATTGTTTAGGCTTCAGTGATAACTCGAATTTTATTTGAATTGCAGGTTGCTAGGCATTACCCAAAGCGTTTTTCTGAGGGGTATGGTAAAATGATATATTACTATTTTGACTAGTGCACAGCATTGATGCCGGTTATAAGGAGAAGAATATTGCAGGCGGGAACGATGAATTAGCAAGAGTTAGCCTAAGGAACTTTTCAGATAAGACTTGGAGGTTAACTTCAAGGCCTGTATTGTATCGTTGTACTCAGACAGAATCAAACCTGGAGATCCAGAGGTTTGCGCTAGACAATAAGAATGGAGTCTATAAGGTATACCAGCACCAAGATTTTGCAGATATGCTAAACTTGATCGAAACTGAGTTTTTAAACACCGAATGCTCGAACAAGGTCTCCTAATCTGGCATCGATGAACAAAAGTTGGTAACTTTGCGTTATATTGATGCTATTGTTCATTTAATTTTATTCACGATTAATTAACATAAACGTATAATAGTTATAGGCTCAGGTAAATATGAACGGAGTGTGCTTTCACATAAAGGTATACACTCCGTGCTTACAGTTGATTCTTTGCCAAAGATCAACCATATATTCAGCTAAGAAATGTGCAAATGTTAACGGCACAATCTTTAAAGCATGTGGGTATTAAAGTAGTAGTAAAGTCAACTTCATATAACGTAATTCAAAATATCAATTTGAAGAAAGCTCAATATATTTCTTTTTCCGGTCCGGAAATGGAATCAGCAACACAATTTTTTTTTATTTTCCGGCAGTACAATTATTTTCTCATGTTCAAATACAATTTATGCCACAAATGTATAAAGTTAACGTGATGACAATCCTGATATTTAAGATAATAAAATAGGTAAAACTGCTACCGGGGAAATTATTGTGTCAAAAAATTACAATTTTTATTATTAAACTTATTTTAAGCAAACGAGTCAAAAACTCATTTTGATGATATCACCAATTTCGCCTGCTAGCTACGGGCAGAAAACGCACTCAATAGCCACAAAATACCAATTGGATAAAGTGAGCTGACCGCAAATTACTAAATTATATTTGAGTCTAGTTTTCTACTACCTATAAGATTGAGCAAAGACTAGCAAAGGAAACACAAAGAGCATAAACTCACTGTGGAATGAAGTCCTAAAAGATATTTATCTTTGCACAACGAGTAGATACCGTAGATTATAAAGAAACATAAACGACCAGAAAATAAGACTCTTTCGATTGTTCAACATATTTTAATTGTTAGAAAAATTGTGTAATGAATTTTGTAGGTTCATTGAAGTTTAAAATGCTTCTAAGGCATTTCATATTAGCGACGTGGCCAAATAGCGTTATATGTTTGATCTTAATAAATTAACAATTAAATACTATCAGTATAATTGTTAATATAGGAATAGCTGAAACATAACCTATCTACGAAATCATGGTGTCGGAACTCTTACAAGGGTTTTTCAACCTTGTGTACAGATCCCTTTATAATGCTATCGATCTATCGATCTTTCTATGTATATATATATTTATGATGTCCATTCCTTTTTGATTTACCACAGTATTCTTACAATTAGGAAAACACAAATAACAAAGTGGATAAAGGCCATTTATTTAGTGAATACTAATCATCTCTTATACAATCATACATATTTATACATTTTGGGTTTTCAATTGATTATGCTAGTGGTGACAAATCTGACTCGTTTTTACTGCTGTTCCTTGTTTTGACTAGTTGGTGAATGTGTATGCGTTTGTGTTTGTGTATATGCGTGTTTGTGTATATATACATATATATATATATATATATATATATATATATATATATATATATATATATATAAATATATTGGAAAACACATTAACAACAAAGTGGATAATGGCCATTTATTTCTAAAATACTAAACTTCTCTTTACAATCTTTCATTTATGTACATTCTGTGTTTGCTTTTGATTATGTGGGTGGCAACAAATCTGACTCGGTTTTATTTCTATTTTTTGTTTTGGCTGATTAGTAAGTGCGCACGCGTCTGTGTCTGTGTGAGTGTCTGTTTCCATGTAAAGGTCTTTTACGCTGTATTGAAAAGTGATGTTTAAGATCTGGTCATTAATTTAGTGATGGCTTGAGAGTTAACTATCTGTTCGCATTGTTGGCTTTTGCATGTACGAATGTTGGTCTTCCGAGTGTAGTCTTTCGTTTCACCTTGTTGCGCAATTTTGTTTTAATACTAGTATTATCGAAATAAATGGCCATTATACACTTTGTTATTAATGTGGTTTTCTTCCTATATATATATATATATATATATATATATATATATATATATATATATATATATATATATATATATATATATTAGCATAATGGGAATTAGTTGATATATGTTGTGAGTCTTGCCGAAATATTGCATAAGATAGCAAAATTAGTAAGGATACTGGATCAGATTCATCCTTATTAGGCCCTTATCAGTGGTTGCCAGAGTTTCTGTGGACATAATTTGAACAAAAGTGCGTTTTGTTCCGTGTCTTGCATCTTATACCTCAAACCACCTCAGGCATGCACTGCAGACTAGCGTTTTCTTTTTACAGACTTATATTTTTTGGATAGTCCTTTCTTCAGGTGGATAAAATTCGTTCTCGCTTTCAGCCTAAAACTGCAACTGTCTATCCCCAAATTTTTTATTATCTGATAATCAATATACCAGAGAGTACATCGTTCCGACTGTTGGAAATACCCCCGGTCCACATATTTTATTATATAGTGTAAAGTTATTCAATAAGAATCTGGCAAAAATTTCACGGATAAAGATATCGGATGAAGAATTTTGTGTGTTTCACGACTAACAGCCGATGTATTAAAACTTATGATAATAGAAATGCCAAAATTTATCAAATCAATGGAACCTCCTTGGCCAAACAGAGAAGATAAATATTTCTTAACTTCAAAAGTATACCAGTTCCATTGAGTGTGATACAAAAACCTCAAGCATAATGAATTGACAGGAAGTTAACAGACAAGGGTTTAATATTTTTCTTCTAATATCTCATTCACTCTCGTGCACTCCCTGTAACATCACTTAAATAGAAACGCCAGTCGTGTAATAAACATTGCTCAACTATGATTTTTTTGTGAAAATATCTCTGAGTAGAGTTTTGAAGTCAAACTATGCATGTCATAAAATAAAATCAATTGTTCACAACACCAATTTTAGATAGTACGTGATAATTTTCTAAACAGATTTGAAGAATTTTACGATATAATGCTTTATCTTGTTTCAAGCAAGATTTTTCTCTCTTTCCATCCGTTTATAAGTATGCCAATATTTGTTATTGTGGTTTTCCTCTAGTTGTGTTGTGCGATTTAACATGCTTAATTTTATTAAATGATTAATGATGATTGAGCCTTCGTCCCTGCCCAGTAACGATAGGTTATGAATGGAACAATGAGATAAGAAAAAGATTATAAAACTAACAGAATTCATCCTATTAGAACCTACAAAGTTAACGGATTAGCAAAACAACGAGTAAACAATAGTTAAATACTGTTTTTTGCGGAGAGCTAATATATATTCAAGTATGTATTAGGTGTTGCGAACCTAGTAACAAATTTAACAATAATTGGTTGCGCGAGTGGTGGTAACAATGCTTTAAATCAAATTTGCGAGCTTGAAGTAAACACCAACCCCATTGTATTTAACCAGTCTTCGAACAACATAACAAAACTTCCGCCAGCCGCAACGCACTGACGCGTTTCGACCTTCCATGATCATCATCAGAGTATGACGGCAAACTGACTATCGAGGATCAAAACCGCATTGAATATATATGGAGATCAAATTTAGATATGCGGCTCTCACCACTAGCAGTCTTGCATACATTGAACTTGACTGGAAATGTCGGCTGCACAATTTCTATGCAGTTTAATAAATTAATGTCTTTAAAATGGTGTGTGTGTGTGTGTGTTATTGTACGCAAAAAATTATGAAACATGCTGTGCAACTTTTGTCACGGTATGCGTCTTGTGTACAAAATAGCTGAGCTTACACATGAAATCTAATAATTGTGGGCATAATTTTTACAACTGGATATCGAAAGCAATAGTATGATTCAACGAACATTGGTTGTGCGGGCGGTGATAACAATTATTATAATCAAGGTTGCGGTCTTGATATAAGCATCTGACCCATTAATTACTTACATTTGTCAGTATAAACTAAAAATTGTATAGTGTAGAAAAGGTAATTCGTCCAGTAGACCGGTTTCGTTCTTATTGGGAAATCATCATGCAATGGCCAGAATTTGCCGCAGATCTAATGATGCTCTCCATATATGTGCATTTCGGTTAGATCCTCGCTAGTCAGTTTGCCGCCGTAATCTGTTGATGATCATGGAAGGTCGAAACGCGTCAATACGTGTGATTGACGGAGGTTTTGCTATTTTGTTCGACAATTGGTTAAATATAGTAAGATTGGTGTTTGCTTCAAGCTATAAAACTCGATTTAAAGAATTGTAACCACCACCCGCGCAAACAATGATTGTTTAAGTATGTATTAGGTGTTGCGAACCTAGTAACAAATTAGTTCAGTTGTGACCAGAAAGATAAAAGAAAGAAAGCATGAACGGAAAGTATAATCTCATGCATATTCGTTTCGTGCTTACTGGCGACTCATCAGTAGGAACCGGTATTATGCCCTTTACCCACTTTATATATTTGAGTGAGGAATGTGAGATAATAGGACGGTACAATCTCCTCCTCTTTATAGGAGATTGTATCGAATGTGAATCTCGTAATTAGGTAAGAAAATATGATACTTGAAATAAAATTTTAGTGACTGAGTGCTATTTAAAATTAGGCTGCTATGTTTATAGGTACAATAAGGTAAACTGGAATTAAGGATGACAATTTAATGGATGATGCTGAAACCCATCTTACAATTGACTATCGAGAAATAAACTTATCACGACATATATATGATAATCCTAACCAGAACACTTAATGTTCTATTGATGCCAGTTTATAATTGTGTTTCGTGCAAACGCATCTTCCTCACATTAATTAGTGCTACTATGACTGTTTAATCTTTACTATTAGAGTGACAAACAGGTAAAATAAAACGCACCGAAGAGGCATATTTTAAGTTAAATGGAATATTAAATTTTCATGCAAGTTATAAGTTGGGTTTCACAAAAAATGGCAATATACAAGTATAGTGTTAGTATCCGGTACTCATCGATTTCAAAAAATGTATCAGTTACTAACACAATAGCCATAGTTTTAGTATCCTTTACAGAATCGGTATATATATTATAGTGTGAGTTAGCATTGAAGTCGCATTGTCGTTGACTTTAGATTATGTTAGCTTCACTATTACAGGTTTTCACATTCGTCTAGGAGATTGTACCGTCCTATTATTCCACATTCTTCTACCAAATGTATGGTGGTTAAAGGGCGTAATACCGGCTCCTACTGATGAGTCGTCAATAAACACGAAACGAATGTGCATGAGATTATACTTTCCTTTCATGCTGCCTTTGGTTTATCCTTCTGGTCACAACTGAACTAATTTGTTACTAGGTTCGCAAAACCTAATACATACTTGCATATATATTAGCTCTTCGCAACAAACAGTATTTAAATGGCAATATAGTTTACTTTAATTAAATGCAAAGTTGAATAAATTTATCAACAAAAGAAATAGCCCAACTATTTCATTTCATTCACTACCTATTTATTTATCAAGAATTCAAATGAAATTTTAAGTCGTGTAAATTTTGGTAAAATTAAACCAAATTACCAGAAATAAGCTGCCTTAGGTAAACGGCTAAGTAGTGTAACAATAATCTTCTACTTTTACACAAGCCTTTCAGTGCAAACTTAAATTTCAATCTTCATTAGCTGGTTAATAACTCGGTGCACTTGAAATGAGCCGTAACGTAATATTTTGCGAGAAAATTATTATTTGGAAACAATTTGAGACTTTTTTAATTCTACGTCCATTCAGTCTCTCAATCTGTAAAATGTATAGATTGCGTGTGTGATATGATGATGCGTTTTAACTGACTATGTGTTTTTTACTCGAATATTTCACTAATGGGCATGCTTTAAGAGGTTTGCACTGTAATATGTCTCACGTTTGTGGTGAAGTGCAAGTGAATACTGTGGAGCTGCCAGTAGTCATGAAACGCATGCTTTCATTAGATTAAATCTTTAGTTCATGCTGACTTAGGAATATAAATTCAGGCCAATTTGAAATAGCTTGTTACCAGATACCCATTTCCTTTATATATATATACATCCTGGGTTATCAATTAATAATGGGGTAGGCAAAAATTTATTTATTGCTTAGGCTGATTAGTAAATGTGTGTATGCCTATGTGTCTGTGTGTGTGCCTGTTGGCATGCAAATGTGTTTCTCGCTGCATTGCAAAGTAATTTCTGGAATCTGGTCAAGCAGGTTTTCCTAAACTTACCATTTAGAGGCGAAGTACCGACATCAATAATTACACGGCAGCTAAATAGATTATCTAAGGAAAATTTTCGCAGTGTTATAATTAATATAACATTTAGCACTAAGAGAATCATGAGGTTGGATGCCGAAGATCAATTGCCAATGCACTACAAATCATTCATAGTCTACAAATTCTCATGTGTGTGCAGTAGCACATGTATTGAACGGACGAAAAAGCAATCGATCAACATAATCCAGCAACATTTATCGCAGAAATTGATTAAAAAAGGCTTGGCACCGTCGGGGAAATCAGCTATTTCTGATCATATCTTGGAAACGAGACACCCAGTCAATTTGACTAATTTCTCAATTCTACATAAAACAAAATCAGAAAAATTATATGTTTATTAAGCCCTTTATATAAAACAACAAACACTGGGCCTAAATCTTCAAAAGCGTCATCAATATGATATTCTAATCGACTGGCCATAAATCACAAAATCCAACAACAATTTACTAGCATTCAGATAAGACCAAATACCCCTTCGACCAGACTCAACAAACATTCGATTGGATTGGCAACAAACTGAAGAGCAAATAACAGAGGCGCATATGGTGACAGAAGTTTCCAAACAATATGAGCGCTAAACACTGCAATCCACACTGGCGCTGTTACCGAGTGGACAAAACAAAATTGCGGAACGAGGGGAAACGAAAGACTGCACTCGGTAAAATAACATTCGTACATGTAACCGCCAACAATGCGAACAGTTGGTTAACTCTCAAGTCATCAATGCAAGAATGACCAGATCTCAGACATCACTTCGCAAAACAGGGAGAAAGACATTTACATGCAAACAGGCGCACCCACAGACGCATACGCATACACACTTCATAATCAGACCAAGCACTAAATGGAAGTAAAACTGAGTCAGATTTGCTGCCACCCACACATTCAGTTGCAAATCGCGGACTTGCAACATATAATTTACGGATTGTAAAGTGAAATTTAGTAGTCTCGAAATAAATGCCACTATCCACTTTGTTATTAATGCAATTTTATTCCTAATTAGAAATATACTGTGTAATATCGAAGGCAATGGACATATATATATATATATATATATATATATATATATATATATCAGTATTCCAAGAAAAAGAATACATAACTACTATGTCTTTCTAAAATTATATCACGATTTCCAAGAAAACATGATAACTGGTGGCAATCGAGGCCAGAGTATAGGGCTTTGTTGGATTACAAGTTGCTCTGAATAAGGATTATACATAATTTTGGTGAAATTTATCCTATATCCAACGTAATATTGTTTGAACTCGTTACATAATATATATGCTAAGCTGAATTGATTTAACTTTTCTATAGAAATTATTGGAAGTTGACTCTTCCAATGGTTTAAATTGAATGAAGATAGCGCCGTTCAACTGATTTACCTTTATTGATCAAATATGTAGTTGGACTGCGATGTGGTGCCAGCTCTTACTTATGGGCAGAAAGTTCGGCCTGCATCGCAGAACTCTACCAGATGACAGATTTTGTTTATTGTAAAAAATAATTGAATTTACGAGAGCCAGCAAAATTACCGGGTATGCCAGACCTAAAAAATAAAAACATGTTAGCTCTTCGCAACAATGTGTACCTGCATATCATTCGCCAGGATTTTTATATAAAAGTTATATTTCCAAAAGTTCCTGTTTAGCGAAGAAGTTTTTCCAGGACTTTTAAGATTCAGTTTAATAAATACTTCGATGTTTTTTAGCAGAATCTTGTTGGAAACTGTTGCATAAGATTTAATTTAACTACACCACATCATAAGAATATGTTCTATTCCTAGTTATTATTTAATTGAACTGGAATATTCATGCCAAAAATATTATTCATGGCATTAGAGAGTGAAATCAAGCAGCATCATAGCTACTGAAAAGTGAAATAATTTTATATAAATATATATATAAATATATAAATAAATGTAACCAAATTACCGAGATTTTATTTTCTACGGTTCATTAATAAACTAGCCTAAAATCTTCGCAATAAATAGATCTAGTCTAAGAATACCTAGAATTAGGTCTTAATCTGTTAGCAATATCTCTATTTAGTATGATTGAATGCCTGTAGTCGGAGATATGCATGCGAAAGCCTGAGACACAATTCGAATGCGGAAATTTTATTTCTAATAAATCCTATGTGGCATGAGAGTAGTCTGAGCAGATCCAGTTTGGAAGTTAAATTATTTCGTACATATTTTTTATTTATAGTAACGATTAAGCAATTAAAACCAATTCAATTGCAAGAATCACTTAAAATATTAAAAATAATGATAGAGGTAGCTTATGCTATTTAGATTAGAGCATGTATGTTGTACGAATAACAAAATTATCAAGAAAAAGTCGGGTAACGACTGCATCTAATATCGGTTGCGGAAATAAAATACACTGAGCCAAACTATAAACAGGAGGATAAGTGTAGCTAAAATGGCATGAGTGTATGGATTTGCTTGAGTAACAGATTCACAGAAGCCATAATTCTCAAGTTTGGTGAAATTTATTATTATTATTTATTATATCTTCAAATCCATTGTGTTTTTACCATGTATCGACTCAGCAACCATAGTGTTGTAACCATTTACAGACTCTGTATATATTAGATATAGCGAGTTGTCTTTGAAGTTTCATTATAAAAGACTTTATATAAAGATAACCATATTACTGCCTGAATCCTCATGCGTGTAGGAAATTGTACTATCCACTTGTCACAATCTTCTAGACCAAATATAGAGTGGATTTGGTGCGCAGTGCCGGCTCCTGCTGATGAGTCAACAGTAAGAAAAAAACAAGTGTACACGAGTTGACACTTCTCATTGCTGCTGACCTTGATATATTCTTCAGTCCATTTCAAACTAATTTTTACTAGGTGCTCAATACCTAATACATAATTACACACAAACACACACACACACACACACACACATATATATATATATATATATATATATATATATATATTAATGACAGAACATGGTAACTTAAACGCCTGTTTTAAATCAAATGGTGAATACACGTCTGCTATTGCCAACACATCGTCCAAAAATCAAACATGTTCTCCAGACGTAGCATTTAAAATAATTACTAAATGCAATAACAAAAGAGAGCTAGCCACATACGAAGCCTTATGGATAAACAAATTGCAGCCGGATTTATGCAAGCAGAAAAAGCATGTTCAGACATTGACCTTGAACTGGAGGTGACGCACACATTTAATTTGTTTCCGTTTTTTTCACACTCTCTCGATTTTTGCATGTTTCTATCTTGTTTTGCCTTCTTATTTATATATAAAGATATGTTCATTAGTAGATACTTGAGAAGATAATGAGAAAGAAGCGTTTCTTGTATCTGATAAAATTTCTTTTTGTTTTTGCACATGGGAAGGATACAATGATATATATATATATATATATATATATATATATATATATATATATATATATATATAGTAGCTTTCAGCAGTCAGGCATATACAAAAAGTGTAATACCTTTTTAGTTTATCACATGTTATTGTCATTAATTAATTTATTCTGGTAACAAAAACATTTTCAATATAAAAAATACATTTTGTTTTGATTTTATCCTTTCTTACCAAATAACATGCCACCTTCTAATATATTCTAATATACTGTGCAAGTCGTGTTTGTCACTATTTTTTATCAAACTTTTGGACTCAAAGAAGGTACCAATTTCCTATTTCCATTTACATTTGTATCTGTGCAGACTTTTCAAACTTTGACGTTTCGCAAAAAAATATTCGCTTTTTGCACTAATACCGTTTACCACAGGTCGCAGAAAAGCGTACAAATAAAAAAGCTCTAGTATATTTCAAATAATTTGTTAAACTAACCGTGGAAATCTCATTCTCTTCGAAATGGTAAGGCATGCTAAAAACGAGTAATTGTGTTTGAAGTGTAAAAAGCACACAGTAAAGTCTGAACCAAATTTGGTAAATAAAAGAAATCCAAGGGAGCAGAAACCAGATAGTTCAAAAATTCCAAATTCGAATATAATAATCTTGCATTAAGAGAAGTTTTATTTTACCTGTTTGTTAGTTAACTTTTCGGCGTAAAAGTTGTCGTTTATGCTTGCGCTATGACCTGATGTTTTACTAACTGAAAAATTCTTTGCTGGTGTACATTCTCCAAGCGAGGCACACTCAGATGACTTTTCAATATGCACGCCAGACGGCAGAAGCTGTTGATGCTGGTGAATGCGGGGATCTGGAATATTTTGATTTGTATGCTGTTGTTGCAGCCATGGCGGCGTTAAGAGATTTACCACTTCATGCCAGGGTTGTCCTGTGGCTGCAGCTGCGTGAGAAGAAGTTAAAAAAGCTGGTCTTTGTTGAGGGCTAGATTGTGCATTTTCGCTATCTGGTCTGGAACTGGACCCAGCTTTCTAGAGCAAAAAATAAACAGATTTATCAGTTAGATACTGTTTGTTGCAGAGAGTTAAAGTATATGCATTTGTGTATAACGCATTGCGCACCTAGTAACAAATTAGTTCAAATAGGACCAGAATGATAAACCAATATAAGCATGAACAGAAAGTATAATTGAATGTGCACATTCGTTATGTGCTTACTGGCGACTCAACAAAAGGGGCCGATATTACACTTTATGCCCACTATATATTTGGGAGAGGAATGTGGGACAATTAAAAAGTAAAATCTCCTATAACAATTTGTGAGCCTTTAGTAGTGGAGCTAATGTCATATAGTCTTCGACAATGTGACTTCAAAGCCAACTGAATATACCTAATATATATCGAGCCTGTAAAGGTTACGAACGATATTTTTATTGGGTCAGTACCTGATACCAACTCTACGGTTGCCGAATAGGTACATGGTACCAACAAGATGGTTGTCGAGTATTTTTTGAAATTTGATTGTGGAGTGCCAGCTTCATATTTTCCAATGCCGCGTTTTTGCTTAAGCGGGTAGTAACTTTGCACAGACAGTTTCACAAAGATCCGATTGATCACAATTTCCAATTTCGTTTTGTCTTCGATCGGGCTGAGTTTGTATTCATCCCAATGGAAATGCGGTTCTATCACATCTTTGTTTACTGGCAACGTGTCTGAACGAAATTCCCCTTTCCATCTTCAGGCCAATTTGTCTACTTATATCCACAGCAACAACATTCTGCACATGATATGAGATTATGTATACCGGGAATTTAAGATTGCCGAGGTAAGGAATTGTCTGCTAATTACAAATAGTTGTATATATATATGTAGATTTAGTTGTTTAGCGAGGGAATTCATGTGCGCTAGACATATGCATATATTGAGTTTAGTTACTGAGACAAATTCTATGTTTAAAACCAGTGGTGAGTCAAAAAAACATATAAATAGAACGGTTTTGGAACGAGATTACCACATTTGCTTAAATCGGCTATTGTGAATATTGTGTTGTGTATATAAGTTGATAAATTGGCCTGAAGATGGAAAGGGGAATTTCATTCAGAAACGTTGCCAGTAAACAAAGATGTGATAGAACCGCATTTCCATTGGGACGAATACAAACTTAGCCCGATCGAAGACAAAACGAAATTGGAAATAGTGATCAATCGGATCTTTATAAATCTGTCCGTGCATAGCTACTGCCCGCGTACGCCAAACGCGGCATTGGAAAAAAAGATGGTTGTCCGGTCGATATATATTACCAATATAATGATTGCAAAATAGGCTAAATTTGACAAAAATTGAGACTTACAGCTACAACTGAACACTTGGTACTGCAGAAATTCTATACATTCTGGCCTTAATCACATTTAGCAGCAAAATATGAAGCATATAAAGGAAATCGTAGGAATAAATCATCAAAAGCATGCTGAAAATAAATAGAAATGCAGTGCGTGGATTCAACAGTTTAGAGGCGAGTTGCAAGTCTCCGAAAAAAATGCGCTCAGGTTAGAATCCAGACTGCCAACATTCCAGCGATAACTTAATGAGTGCCTTATCAGGACAAAACCGGTTAAGTTTATAGATTGCATTTTCTGTCTTAAGCAATGTTTAATTTATACCGAGATTGTATATATATATATATATATGTATATATATATATATATATATATATATATATATATATATTGTGTGTGTGTGTATAGTAATAAAGCTGCTTGAAGTATAATAAAGAAATGAACTATTTAGTCATTTTCGAAGTTTATTGCGCACAATATGCTAAGAATTCTAAATTGGGAATTTCCACAAAAAGAAATTCAGTAGGATGTTGGTTAACTATAATGAGCCAAAAACTGCGCAATATTTCAATCATAAATGAAAAACTTAGTCGTTTATTTGACGAGTTCTATTGCTTTCAGCATAAAATTAATTACATTGAAATAAGATTCAATAAAGCAATTCTTCAACAAAATCGCAGAAATTCAATTCTTCCTGATTTTAAGAACGATATTTTCTGCGGGATGTAATAATTTGTATTCGTTTGAAAAGCGACAGTATATTTTAGCCAGTCGGATATGCTCCTGTTAATAAACTATATTTTATGATCTTTTAGCTATTCGACAATTTTTTAGAAATTTAAAAATCTTAGAAAGTGTCAAAACACTGCAAATAGGCATAGTTAGAATTTACCGAAAGTAGGAGGTTCGAATTTAAAGTTTACTTTCGATGATCGAACACTTTAATCTCTTTAAATAAATTGACGCCATCAAGTTTGATAATTCTTTTACATAGTAATTATTGCAATTAGTGTTAAGGAAGTAATAACATATAGCGCATGAATGTTGATTTCAACAAAAGCGGCGCTGTCAGTTATTAAATTTTAGCCTTATTTATTAAATAAATACAGATCTGCTTCCTGTACTACTAACTGGTTGACGCAAATTTGTCTTAAAAACGCTCACAATCCAAATTAGCTAAAAAAAGAGCTTCCGATAAAATACGACATAACGTGTCAGTTTTCAATTGTACAGGCAATGCAATTAGTAGAATCATTTAAACGACCGCCTGCAAATTCTACGTTTAGCAACACCATACTAGCACAGTGATTGACAGTTATTTTTACATCCCGAAATTTGCGTGAATTACAAGTTACCAACTATGTCAACTAAGCTTCCGGGAGTTGCATTGTATAAAGCCGACAAATGTGTTGACCAAATTGAAACTAGGCTTTAAGCAAAGTGGAAAGCGCATAGTCAAGTAATTGCGAAGCCGGCAGCTACTGGCAAGTCGATTTAAAAAAGAGCGATTTATGACACACCAGCAGGATACTTAATCTTTTATTCTGCAGTCATATCAATAGCGGTAGACTGACACGCATCTCGTGGTATTTTATATGTTTATTTAATATTTTTAAACAAATATTATTTGCAGCACCATATTTCCCAGCAGTGAGACTATACACACAGTGACCTAATTCAAATAGGAACAAATAAGCATTGGAAGCTTTTTAATTTTTACCATTCTATTTAACACTATTTTTCTATTTTCATACACTGTTGTACGCGATTAATAACGATTGTGCCAATTATAACTTCAGCTTTAGTCATATTTTACCGTCTTACAGTTTGCTAAAGGAAGTTATTAGATTGTTTCGTGCTGAATGAAAACTCGACGAGTGCTATTGATGTTCTGAGATTTTACCACTTCTTCCTTTTTATTCTTTTTTAATTAACTAGAGTCAATTTAGTCGCGTTATACGCCATTCGTATGAGTTCTCTGGATGTTCCATGCGATTTTTACCCTCTGCGTTGAAGTATCTATACTAAATGATCACTTACATCTCTCAATATTGCTCATTCACTATTTTAATATTAATAAATTTGTTATTTATCTAGTTCAGAACGTTGAATGCGATATTCGGGTAATCGAACGTTAATCTTCTATTCCATAGAAATTCACTCTATTTAAACCATCTTTAACTCAATGTTTCCGTAATTTTTCGAATTTTGTGGAATTATTTTTCATTATTTTAGTACGTCCACTCTAGCATTTGTAAATTGTACGCCTTCTTAAACGTAAACTTTGAATGCTACAGAATGACATACATCACAAAGATTACTTAAACTTTAATGCTTAATGTGTATTCAGCCTAAAGTTTAACATTTCTTTTATGTATCATAGCCAAAAAGACGATTCAACTGTTGATGAGTGGGAATTTTGTTAAACGTATCCATGTATGCATTGGCAACTACTGGAATCAGTAAGTTTCAAAAATTGGTGCATAACACTTCGACAGAACTTAACGCAGTTTTAAAAGTATACAGGGATTTCAAGTTAAGCGCCTCAAAATGGAAATCTAAAGAGATAATAATGGTGAAGCTAAAGGACGGAAAAACAATGCAGACGAAAGGATAACAATGGAGAAAATTGGAGAAAACTACATAAAAATTATAATAGCCAGCAAGAACATGACATTAATATATGACACGATTACAAACATTGTTCACCAGGTATCATCTAATTACAATAAGCCTATCTTCATTAATGATTATTTTCAAACATGGCTATTCAAATGCACCCATAGATATTTATCCACTTAAGTGACGATTTAGATAACAAATTATCGGTCAGTTGAACGATTCAGCCAACTAATTGAATGCTCCCGTTGCCTCTATGTGGTAAATTTTAAACTATCTGAATTTTAAAGACAATGTATCTAAGAGACGACCGAACAGCAGTTGGTGTTAGCCTAGACTGCTAATTTAACTCAAACGAGCGATATGTCAATTAACATTCCATATTTCTAGACACTGCCACCGCAACAATATTCATATACATAATTTCAAATAAGCGATCATTAAGTGTGCGAGTATTGAAATAAATTATTTTCAAAATAAAGGTTGCAGACTTTGGAACATAAGTATTCCAAACTTTTAATTAGTGCTTATCTGATTCCGCTAACACCATTGTCATATTACATTCAAATAATTTACTGGTTTAGTCATGAATATGGTTTTGTAATTAGATTCTGAAAACACATTGACATTTCTATAATAGTACAGCATTGTCATTTTCATCTCTTGCATAACTAGTGCATCGGTTGTATCAAACTTGTTGCATCCTTGAGCAGTGAAAACGTTGTATTGTCCAAGCCAGCTAAAGTAATTCCGCAGTTGTTGCATACCAAATTAGCCTGTAAAATAGTTCGAAATAAAGCGACTATTGTAAACACAGTACATACACACAAACACAAAATGCATACATATGTGTACCACATGTTCTCGGTATCTCATTATTTCTTACATCTACTTAGAGGTTGAAATATTAGTATATATGCATTTTTGTCTACTGATGATTATATAGTTATTGGTAAAAAACATGTTTTCGTTTTAAAAAGTTCTACCTATCTGTGTGCCATGCTTCTCAAACAACGATGGTCGAACGGCTGTAAGCGTCTAAAATCATCAACTCTAAGAGGCCAAGTTTCATTATCGTATAGTAAAAATGCGCGTATAGATGCAATGTAAACACGACCTTTAAGACAGAGTGAAATAATCGCGTTTCTTCATAAATGTCGAAGGTTCGAGAAAGCTGCTCTAACTTTCGTGATTTTCATTCTCACCTCTTCAGACATATTACCTAAGTAATTGATAGAGCTCCCAAGATATGTAAACCTGTCAACTGTGTCTAGATCTTCATTCTGCAGTCGCAACATTGGAGTGAGTGGTGGGTGATCCTGTAAAAGTATCTTACATTTAGAGGATGCGTATTTCATACCGAGAGACGGAACAATGTCTGCTAATCTATTCGAGGTGGCCTAAGCAGCATCTCGATTGCCGAATAATAGTACGATATCGTCTGCATAGTCAAGATCGACTAGTTTACCGCCCGAGAGGACTTCAACACATGCATCCTGAATGTGAGGAAGAGTGTTTTTCATAATCGCATCGATTACAAAATAACACAAAAAGGGGGAAAGTGGACGGCCTTGACGAAAACCACTGCTGGTTGTAAGTTGTGCGGTTATTCTTTGTAGATCTTAACGCGACCAGAAGTATTTATGTAGAGAGCCATCTGCAACTAATTACTACATGATATATTTGAGTTCTTCGTTGTCTGGTAGCTGGAGGACGTTATGTGGCGCAACGTCTAACACTACGTCTGAAGTTTGTACTACTTAAATATAATCTATATTCCACGCATCTATCGAAATGCCGTTCAACATTATCGTTGCGCGTCGAGCTTGAAGTGTATTTTACATCTAAATTAAATTCTGCGTTACTACAGCGCCCAGCTTGAGCATTCATGTCACCCATAATCAAGACTACTTGCTCTACTTAGTAAGGAGCTTAGTTCGGAGTAGAAAGCGTCCTTGATTTCGTACGTGATGCAATCGGTAGGAGCATATGCATATACAACGAAGAGGCAAAGTTGGTTACAAATTTTTGCATTAATTTTAGTATATGTAGTCGTGTATTTAAAGGGATCCATTCAATTAAGCAAGCTTCAACTCGTGTGCTAAGCATAATACCAACGCCTCACTTACGGACGCGAGAAAACTCCGGGGAACGTGTTGTTCGAAGCCAATAACGCGCTGATAGGGATGGTTCAACTAGTTCTGCAATGCACATAGGATCTTGTATTATTGTTTCAGATACGCAACATACGTCGATTTATAATTTATCCAACGTACGTGCAAGAGCTTCTTGTTGCCCAAGTTGTTTTAATGTGCGCAAATTAAATTCGCCTATGTTAAAACCTAGTCTAGCTTTAATGAATGATAGTCTACTTAAACTATTTTCGATGTTTGGTAATCCGATATTGGCTCAATGATATGATCAAACGAGATGATGCATGTGTTCCTTTTCGACCAGGTAATGTTCATATTACCATTCCCGTGCTGACTAGCTTGTGCCCGCTGGTCGTCAGACGGGAATTTCTATGGCTACGAGCCAATGTAGTTGATTGTATACAGTTAGAATTGTGTTTATCATTTGATGTGGAGTAAAGTGTAAATTCGCCCAGTATTTAAGTATCGATAAAGTACAACATAAAATGTAGGTATTTATCAAACTTTACTATAAATTTACTATTTATCAACATATTTGTGATTGATACCAAAAGCTTATTGAAGAGAACAAAGGTGAATAGCGACGCTATCTCAAATGAACTTAAAGGCAAATCTTTCAAGTTACAAACCAACAGTTTCTGACCCGTTTGCAAATATTTTATGGTATGGTACCGATTTCTGACGATGAGAGACTAGCAATCTAAAAACGTATGCGTGACTACGGTTACATCTTTTGCACTACGGACTTTACATACCCTTCAGGTCTATTAAGAATAACTAGTTACCAGGAAAACTATCCCTTAAGCGTACATTTATATGGTTTAATTTTTGCAACTCAGATTACATTAAAATAACAGTGCTAAATAAGTAGTATAATGATCACTACGAAAATGTGAGGCCAGTGGTTGAATCTTTTTCCAAAGTAGCAAGATTTTATCTTGCTAATTCCATATATATGCAATGCGGTTTGATCCTCGATAGTCAGTTTGCCGTCGTACTCTGATGATGATCATGGAAGGTCGAAACGCATCAGTGCGTGCGACTGGCGGTAGTTTTGCTATGTTGTTCGACGACTGGTTAAATACAAAGAGATTGGTGTTTATTTCAAGGTCGCAAACTTGATTTAAAGAATTGCTACCACCATCCGCGCAATCAATTATTGTTTAAGATTTTATCTTGCTGGTTATATATATTACTGGGTCTTCGTAAAACCCGTAAAATAAATATTCTTCAGTTCATTAAAAGGAAAATTGATTAAAGATGCCAAATTTCTGATGTATTTATAATAGCGTGTATTATAGACTGAAAACATGTATTTGTGGTTCACTATTAAAGTTAAAATATGACTATAATATTTTTACAGTCCACATGGGCTTCTTTAATGCTCAGGTCACCATGTATCTTTTTCCAATATAGACGAAACAGTGTTAAAATAGAGAACGCAGTTCAACAACAAGACCGATTTAGTCCGTTTTTGGTACGCCTTAGTAGTATCCAGAGTTGCTGCGGCTGGGATTTGAAGGTGAAATTCGTGACTCAGTCATGAAACCCATCTCTTAATCATTGATAGCCGCACATTAAATGCATATTTTTTCTTCTATCAACTTATCTTTACCAGATGAGTTGCATTATTTAGACCAAATGCTCCCTGGTTCAACTTTCAACTACGAAAATTCTTGATACTACAGAGGAGTGTCCATTAAGGGCATAACTGCTGAAGTGGTCGAATTTCGTTTTCTATTTAAATTAATCTCTAGTTCCCAGCGATAAAATAAAAATAATAAACTCCTGTCATTATACCGTAATTCAATATCACGTAACCAGGTGACGTGATATCTTCTTTGCACTGAAAAGTTGGAAGTTGAAAACCTTTTGTTGCGGAGAACTAATATATATGCAAGTATGTATTAGGTGGTGCGAACCTAGTAAAAAATTAGTTCAGTTGTGACCAGAAGGATAAACCAAAGGCAGCATAAACGGAAAGTATAATCTCATGCATATTTGTTTCATGCTTACTGGCGACTCATCAGTAGGAGTCGGTATTACGCCCTTTAACCACTATATATTTGGGTGACGGATGTGGGATAATATGATGAATGTGTAAACCTGCAATAGTGAAGCTAACCTCATATAGTCTACGACAGTGCGACTTCAACGCTAACTCACACTATATAATATATATACCGATTCTGTAAAGGATACTAACACTATGGCTGTTGTGATAGTAGTCGATACCAATATTGTAGTACCGAAAAGGTACATGGTACTAATACTATGGTTGCTAAGTCGGTACATGGCACCAACATTATGCATATCAATTTATGCTAATGTTCACCGAAATTGAGAATTACAACAATTTTTGAACACATGTTACTCCAGTAAATCCATACACTCTGGCCATGATCGATATCGGTAATTACATTTCGCGGTAAGCATGACATCATTTAATTCAATATATAACAGTTAAAAACTGTTTGTTGCGGAGACTTAATATATATGCCAGTATGTATTAGGTGTTGCGAATCTAGTAACAAATTAGTTCAGTTGTGACCAGAAGGATAAACCAAAGGCAGCATGAACGGAAAGTATAATCTCATGCACATTCGTTTCGTGCTTACTGGCGACTCATCAGTAGGAGCCGGTATTACGCCCTTTAACCACTATATATTTTGGTCAAGAATGTGGAATAATAGGACGGTACAATCTCCTAGACGAACGTGTAAACCTGCAATAGTGAAGCTAACGTCATATTGTCTACGACAATGCAATTTCAAAAGAGACAACGGGGTGTATCCATCTGAAGAAAAGACGTGAGTAAAAACAGGATCAGGTGAAAAAATTAAAAGGTTATGCAATGTGCGGCTTTTGTGGCATAAGGGATAGTTTGGATGACAGACCCAGATGCTCTATTGTTAAAATGGCAGCTGTGGGTGTGCTGATAAGCGCTCAATAAGAACGAGGTCCGTCTGCAGATGAATTACAGTTGCTATTTTATGCAATTATTAGTTTATACAGAAAACCTATATATTTACAGGATTCTAATATAATGGAAGAATGATTTTATAGATAATTTCGATATCGACTAAACATTGTACGCATACATCAAACCATCATGGTAATAAAACCATAGATTCATCATTATTGAAATTTTTACTAGAATTACCTACATAAAATTTAGGCCTACCTGTATGGACTTGGCGTGACTTTGATGACCGTATTGTGGGCACTGAGCTATGGATGCTTCCTGACCAGACTGGGAATGACTAGAAGGGTTAGTAGGAGCATTAGCTTGAGCTGAGTTTAGACACGAGGAATAAGAGGAGGAGCTTGGCAACGCCTGAGCATTCATTTTTGCGACGGCGACTCCCTTCTTGGTAATGGAAGATGAGTTTGATGAGTAAATGGTGACTGACTGATGAGCTGGCACTGGCGGAGGATTTATAGGACCTGAAGGCAAAAAGAAAGCAGAGTTTGAATTACAAGAATATAGACTAGAAACAAAAACAAAATTTTTAAAACCAAGTTGTTGACTCCATTTATATTGGTTGGGTCATTTATGTGGATTCCCTCAAAATTTATTATAAGTGTGTTGTTCAGCTGAGACTTAATTATCCATATCTCCGCAGTCAGAATGTCCATTTGTGCAGACAATTCTCTTACCAAATTTTCCAATACGTTAGAAGGCGTTTTTAAACTCAACTCAAACGCTGTATTTTTTAACAATTATTTATAGGTGTTTTCACGCATAGAGCGATTCCATTTAGTAAAACAAAATACAAATACTTATTATTTTATATTCACTTTTGCGGCTTTAAGGCTGCTTCCATCATTGTGATGACTACTTCATCTTAATTCGTGTACTTCTGCGAGGAATTTATTTTGTATACATGTCAGTTCTAGAAAGAACACTTAGTGCGCTCTCGGACGCAAAGGTGGCTATTGCCACACGTCGCACTTTGTTAAAACGGATAAGAATTTAAAATAAATTAGATTTAAACCTGGATTTGCGTTGTATCAAGTAAAATTTTAAGGTTGATTTCTTCACCTCTTTTCTTCCGAAACTTTTCATGTAAGTTACGACACTTTTGGTGATCTATTGCCCTGCCAGTGAATTTGATAATTTATTTAAATCAAAGTTGCGATCTTGATGCAAACACCAATCTCATTCTATGCATACATTTGTCCGTATGTAGAAAAGGTAATTCATCCAGTAGACCGGTTTCGTCTTTATTGGAAACTCATCACGCAATGTCCAACAACTGTCTCGGCAGGTTGGCTCAGTGGTTAGAGCACTAGATTCCAAAGCAGACGTTCCCAGGTTAGAGCTCTTTCCGCAGAAAATTCTTGCAAGTACGTGATGAGTTCCCAATAAGGGCGAAACCAGTCTACCGGATGAATTGCCGTTCTACATTATGCAATGTTATTTTCTATACAGAGAAATGCACGTATTCAACAGGACTGGTGTTTACATCAAGATTGCATCCATGAGTTTGCCAATTGTTATCACCACCTACGCAACCAATGTTCGTTTAATCTGATAATTTAACACGCATAGTTTAATATTATCCATGCACGGAGGAACCAGCAATGACGGCAGTGGTCCAGATTTTGCATGATCTAAAGATCTAATAAATAAAACGAATGAGCGAATATACGTCGCGAAAAGTAATATAATTATTGAATTGAGAACAGAGGAATATCTCGAAGGACAGTAGAATCTATATAAGGCGTGTAAGTCTGTCAATCGCTAACCCACAGGCTTCTGATATGTTTAATTGCACTTAGTAAAGGGGCGTTATTAATTCATGGCAGTCTCAAACTGTGTATATGCATATGTGTTATTTCAATGACAAGCCTCATCGAAATGTTTGCGTTTTAATTTTACCACCTGAACCGTATGATTGTAAACATTTTGCTTTCTATTTGACGTTGCTTCTCTAAGGTTACGGCGAATTTATAACTGAATTCCGCCCATTCGCCGAGAATGTCGAGTTCTTTGTGAAGAAGCTTCATTCTATCAAGAAATCATTGAACACTGGAAAAAAGATATTAATAGTAACAGCAACTTACGAATCGTCTGTCCCAACTACATTATTATCATATTTGCAAATTTGATATCAATTTTTTTCGAATAATAATGACTTGCATGGATGACGAGAAGTTCAGTATAACGATGCGCTATAAAGACAGTAACAATAATATTTTTTATATAAACACCTGACCCAAAATTTACATACACTTGTCAGTATAAACTAAGTATTGTATAGTGTGGAAAAGGCAATACATCCAGTAGACCGGTTTATTCCTTATTTGGAACTCATGACGTACTGTCAAAAATTTGCGGGGGACAGGGCTGGAACCTGTTATCAGCGCCCGCGCAACCAATGTTCGTTTAATTAAATAACAATAAAAACCATAAAGAAAGTGCTACAAAAGAAATCTCAACTCGGTTCGGCTAACATGAACATACATCTTTCAATCTTTATCTATCAAAAGCTAAGAAATTTAGTTCTCCTATTTTCATTTTTAATGACATGTTTATAGCGTTTTCTTGAATTTATTTTCACCGAAGGCACCATTTTTCATCAAATTTAATTTGACTAAAGCCGCTATCAAATGTAAGCGGCAAACCGAATAGCTCAGATCAAATAGCCTGCAATAACGTCGTGATACATAACTCTGAATCTGAAACAATTGAGCCTTGGATTTCGTCCTTACCAGCTTTATTAAGAACTGCAATGGAAAGAAAATTTAAGATAAACTACATAAAGGAACAAAACCTTTTATCAAATTGACATAAATATATTGATGATAAGAAAAAATATTTTTATTAAATGCAAGTAAGCTACATTTATGATACACAAATTTATAAGAAAAACGAACTAAGGTAGTGAAAACTTGAAAGTGGTGATGAATAATGCTAAAATCAAAACGATACCCGGATTTTTTTTGGGATGGTGTTTTCTTCAATTGTCAGTTTTGTTCATCCAAAACTAAATTTTCACGTATCATATTGTTTAATTCATTTTAGCAAATACGATGATAAACCTTTTAATGCAAGAATTTGTTGACTGTATAGAAGATTACCTAATGAAACTCAAACTGCATATATAAATCTTTTGTAAAGCAGTCCAAGCAGATTCTTTATGTCAAATTGTTAACGGTGCTCGCACGATTTCAACTAATTTTTCAAGAATTTTAATTAATTGCTAATATTTTTATAGGTAAATGAATTAAAAGGATTACAATAAATTATTTTCATCGGCTGTTAGATTCTTTCAGACATAAATGCAAATTTTAAAAACAAATTAATAATTTAAGAAATGTGTGATTGGACAGCTCGATTAAAAGGTAAGTCCAGCAAATTATATGAACTACAATGTTTCCAGGATCTCATTGGGAAATTGCTTAAATTAACAATATAGTCGAAACATTCCATTCGACTGTAAACTAAATAAAATGGAGCACCAGAGCCGCGATTTTTAACTCGCATTAAAAAAGTACTTGTGATCCTTTTGGAATGCGAGTCATAATAAAATTCATAGTACCCTTTCCATGTGCAAAAAGAAAAAGAAATTTTATCAGATACACAACCGTTTCTTTCGCATATTCTTCTCAAGTATCTAAAAATGGACATCTCTTTATATAGAAATTAATAAGCCCAACAACATAGAAAATGTAAACATGAAGAGAATGTTAAATAACGGAACAAACAATCGATTGCGTGCTTTACATTTAGTTCAAGCTCAATGCCCTGAGCTTGAGTTGGAGGGGATGCACGCAATTAATTGGTTGTTCCCTTATTTCACACTCTCTCTATGTTTACATTTTTCTATTTCGTTTGGTCTTTCAATTTATATATAAAGATATATTCATTTGTAGATACTTGAGAAGAATATGAGAAAGCATAGGTTCTTGTAATTGATAAAATTTTTTATGCATATTGAAAAGGTAGAATAGTAGAGAATCTTTAAAGGAATGCAGGACTGCGATGAACCAGTACCACTTCCAAAAATTAAAATACTTACTGTATACAGAAGAGGGTGAAGCGTATCTCGGTGGTAGTGGGGGAGCATCTACACTAGTGTGATCAATATGACCTGGCATGACTGCGTTGGGCCCAACCATAGAGCATGAGTTGTTAACCATATTTCCACCTTCAACAGTGGCAGCAAAAGCAGCTACATTAATTGGGCACATCGACTTGTCGGCAGAGACGGCGCCTGGCGGAACAGGTTGGCCTGGTACTGTCGTTGTTTGATAGTAATATCGACCATGATGGGTAGATTGGTGATATCTGTCAGACTGCACCTGGTGCTGATGTTGATTATGATGAGATTTCCTCAACATCGAATGTGACGTTTCATCATTGGTGTCTGACGTGTGTTGTCGTTCAACTGAATTTCGTTGACATGCCACAGATCTCGGTGCCTCGTGCGACTGACATCCAGATAATCTTTCGAAATCAGGTAATGGGGGAGGAGAGTTTTCAAGAGGTAAGGGTCTAGAAATTGACAGCGCACTAGCTGGTCGTGGACACTGATTGGACTGTTCATCAAAAAAGTTTGAAAATAATAATATTTACCTGGTAAGATAAATAAAATTATCAAACGTATATTAGAGTAAAACATAACAAAGTAAACGTAAAGATGAAAGAAATCACTTTATGGCACATACAATGTAGGGAAGATAACCATTGAATTTAAAAAAGCATAAAAGCATGAAACGCTCATAATTCAGTTAAAGAAGAGTTTGTTGCACAGGTGATGAAACAAATTTTAAAATCAATTCTACAAATTTAATATAAAAAACAATCAAAAATTGCATTCAACCTGTGCCAAAAAATGGCTAAACAACACTTAGACACAGACATTGACGTGCTTCGACTTTCCTTAGTCCATGTCAATGTACTGCGGAAATATTGAAACCATGGATCCAAAACCACTTATAAATTTACACATAGTGTTGTGGAAAGTAATCTAACTTAGATTGCAGTAGCTAGATATATAGGTGAATATTACATTACTAATGTATACGCAAATAGATATTTAAGGATATTGAATTAGATTGGTAGGAGAATTAATGGATAAAACAATAAATTGTCAGATACGAAGAATCATATTCAGATAGCCAGATATTTAAAGAAATACAGATTACCGATAGAACAGCCAACAGACAAACATAGAAAATAAAGAACGTAGTGTATGTAGATGCACACGTTAGCATGCATACACGGGTAGAAAGATGTCTATTTAAGGAAAAAGATAATTCCTAAAGGGTTAGTTTTTAATGTATTGAAATTCCACATAAGCAACGTAAAATTATTTAAACTATATGCAGACCAAAATTAAATTATGTATGCAAAAGAAATGGAAGACGTAACTCTCTCTCTCTCTCTCTCTCTATATATATATATATATATGTGTGTGTGTGTGTGTGTGTGTGTGTGTGTGTTTATTGAAGTCAAATAACCAAATTTTGATTTAATGTATGCTTTCAAAATAAACTGAACATTGCATTACGAAGTAAAGACAATTCAAACAAAAGACCAGTTTTGTCATTATGTGGAAGTTGTAGAGCACACAACACAATTTGCCGCGAACGGGGCTCAAAGGAGAGCACATTTCCGGAGGTGTCTTCTTTGCATATATCTGTTATCAATAGAAACTCATCAGCACATTAGATAGCAAACGAAATTCATAAGACGTAGCAGTTTCGTTTTGATTTGGCATTTAATACTTAATGACATCCACTAGAATTTGCCAGTAAAAAGACAAAAGCAGTCCACTGATGCAATATGAGGTTTATACCAATTATATACATATATACATATAAACTGAATATATGTATAAATATACCTATTTAAAGTTTTATGGAGACATTTTATATTGTATAGATGCTGCGAGTCCAAAATAAAAATGGCATCAGAAAGCAAATCATATAAATTAATTTAGATATCGTTTGTGTCGGAGAATTAATATATATATGCAATTTTGTATTAGGTTTTGCGCACCAAATAACAAATTAGCTCAAATAAGAATAGAAGGATATACTAAAGACAACACGAAGGTAAAGTATAATCTCGTGCTTATTCGCTTTGTGCTAACTGGTGACTCATCAGTAGGAGCCGGTATTACGTTCTTTATCCACTATATATTTGGATGAGGAATGTTGGAATATATGACGATACAACCTCCTATTGTATCACATTCCTCAACCAAATATATAGTAGGCGTAGAGCGTAATACCGGCTCCTACTTATGAGTCGCCAGTGAAAACGAAACGAATACGCACAAGATTATACTTTCCATTCATGCTGTCTTTGATTTATACTTCTGGTCATATTTAAACTAATTTATTACTAGAATCGCAAGAACTAACACAGAATTCATTAATTTAACTTATTTCTTCTTTGCAAATGTTCCTAGATTCGTATCCCGTTTGCGGAAATTTCTGGACAGTGCTTAAATATTTGCCTATAAGGACAAAATCGGTCCACTGGATGAATTGCTTTTGCTAGCTGATGCTATATAGCGTTTATACTGACAAAATACATAAAATCAGACTTCCAATCAGTATAATTTCGCCAAGTAGCATTGTGCCTTTTGCATAATGATAGATCGGATGTGGTTATTTAATATTTTAATTTTTAAGAGAATCCCAATAGGTTCAAACTGATGGAAAGGCTAAGCAGGAAATATAAGTTGATACGTGACTTCTAATTGCGTGTAGTATGCGATATGACAAAGCGCAGTAAACAGAGATAAAGACACGGTAACAAACGATCCAAGCAAGTATCCTGTCCACGTAAAACAAACCATGAATTACATCGAGTTTATATTGACAATTGTATGTACATAATGGGTCAGGTATTTATATAAAGATCGCGACCTTTATCAAAGAAATTTTTATCACTGCCAGCGCAACCAATGTTCGTTTAATTATATAAATGTTCATTTCAAAGCCATTTCCTCATGTAGCGTGGTGTTCGTTCTGCAACGAAAGATAGGGGAACAGCTAGATGGACCTTCAGATCTAAATGGATGTCCTATAGGCTCCAGCTAAAGAAAAGGGTAACCCAGAAATATGAGTAAATCTAAAACTAAAAATTGTGCGTAGTGTGCGGCAGGGTGGCTCAGTGATTAGAGCACCAGATTCCGAAACAGACGTGCCCAGGTTCAAGCCGTGTCTTTGGTAAATTTTGGAAATTACGTGATGAGCTGCTAATAGGGACGAAACCGATCTACTAGATGAATTGCCTTGTCTACACTATACGATACTCAGTTTGTACTGATAACTGTATGTACGCAATGGGTCAGGTGTTTATAAGAAAATCGAAACTTTTAATAAAGTAACTGTTATCATCGCCCGCGTAACCAATATACGTTTAATTAAAGCAATGAGCTGAATATTGGAAGACAAACAAGCAGATAAATATAGCATTACGTTGCTAAATGTAAATCGTCGGGAATTTCATTGTATGAAATTACTTAGAAGTGGTTATGTGAGAATTTCAAAGAAATCAAACCTAAAATATTCTTATAGTAAAGTTTGATTGTAAGCAATCGAAGTTTACCTGCATTAAATGCGCGTGTTGATACCGCTTCAGCTTTCTTTTGTGATATTCGGGAAACTGCATCTACCTTAACTCGGATGTTTAGGACGACTGTTTTCTTTTCTGGCCCAAGAAACATCTGCCTCTGTTGACTTCCCCTTCAAAAGGGAAGGTAACAGACTTGCCTTAATCGGCAATCAAAGAGAAACTGCCGTTAATGTTAACTTAAAATAGTATTTGCCAATATACAACTTATGTAGGCCGATCGACCAGACGTTTAATTACTCGAATGAGAGAACTGCAACTTAAATTTCGGTTTTAAATCTAATGGTGAATACACGTCTGCGATTGCGCCACACATTCTTGAAATCTCACACGTATGTTCTCTAGACGTAGCATTTAATATAATTACTAGATGCAATAACAAAATGCAGCTAGCCACATACGAAGCGTCATGAATAAACAAATTGCAGCCGGATTTATAAAAACAGAAGCATGTTCAGGAATTAAGCTTGAACTGTAGGCGATGCATGCAACTGATTGGTTTCCCTTATTTCACACTCTCTCCATATTTACATTTTTCTATCTAGGTTTGGCCTTAAAATTTATATATAAAGAGATGTTCATTTGCAGATAATTGAGAAGAATATGAGAAAGAAACGGCTCTTGTAACTGATAACAGTTCTTTTTTCTTATTATTAATTGCTTAATAAAATGACTAGTCTAAACAAAATTGGTTGATTGGCTTTATAAAGATATATCCCCAACAATCATGTTAATCTTATTGAGTATCGATACGCATGGATGTAAATATAAACCCGTTTAGTGGTACATATTATCGTATGTCCATGTACACGTATAGGTTTTTGTGTGTATTTGTTGTATGAATACTTCAGTTGGTTAATAGTAACTTGCATTAATATTAATAAATAGAGGTTTCTAAGAAGAGAGCCAAATGTGTTATTTTATTGTCGTCTACGCTATCATTTGTGTGAGCGTGGACGAAGCTCTGTTGATGGATCTGGAAATTTGAAGCAGAAATTTCATACCAACGGACATTAACTGCAATAAAATGAATGTCAACGGAACATGCATATTAATAAATAGTAATGTAGTTTGACATCAACGGCTGCTATTATTTTATTTGGAACCGGGGAACGTCTGTTTGGGGAATCTGGTGTCCGAAAAACTGAGCCATCCTGCCGCACACTACACACAATATTCCGTTATATACCAACTAATGTAACTTGGTTAGTCTTTTATCTTTTAGATAGAGCTCATATGGCATCCATTTAGACCTAAAGTTCCAACTAACCATTTCCAATCTGTCATTACTGAACGGACACCACAATACATGTGGAAGTGGCATTGAAATAAACATTTATATAATTTAACGAACATTGGTTGCGCGAGCGGTGATAACAACTACTTTAATCAATAGACACCTGACCCATTAAATACTTACATATGTCAGTATAAACTAAAAATTGTATAGTGTAGAAACGGCAATTCATCCAGTAGACCGGTTTCATCCTTATTAGGAATTCATCTCGTACTAACCAGAAATTACCGCAAGTCGGTTTGTTGTTGTGTTCTGATGTTAATTATGGAAGGTTAAAATGTGTCAGTACGTGTGAATGACGGTAGTTTTGCCATGTTGTTCGACTGAATTAATACTATAGAATGAGTGTTTATTTCAAGCTTGCAAACTTGATTAAAATAATGATTATCACCCAGCGCGCTATCAATGAATGTTTAATTCTATTTCTTATAAATAAATGGCGAAAAGCGCGAAACGTTAATATTCATAACTTCAAAAAAACTCTGTGGCCGACATTTGGAGTCAAGTACATTGAACGCGAGACATCTAGATGTGAGAGCCGAATGTCTCATTTTCCATAACTTATATACGCATTGCGATTTTTATCATGATAGCCAATTTTTCATCCTGCTCTGATAATGGCTGTGGAAGTTCAAAGAGCATCAGTCCTGTGACTATCGTTAATATTAATAAAAAGAATGAAAAAAATTGCAAAATTGGATTCACAAAAATTTCCGGATCTCTGTTGTGACTAACACAGTTTGAGTTCCAGTTGTTTTGTTCCTTGGAAGGTATTTTAGCAGCCGTTGGTTGCGTCGAAATATAATGAACGGTGGATTAATGATGGCAGTCGAAATATCTTGAAGGAATAGAACGACTGGAATTTAGCCTTTGTTAGACAACGCAGATCAGGTAGCGTAGTGTTACCATGATGTATTCAAAATTAACGAATTGGATTTGTATTTATATCTAGTTCACAAACCTGATTCAAATAATGTAGCAAACAAAAAAGCACATATTTAACATCTTTATACGGAAAATGATAAAATTATTTCATGCCAATGCTGCATTTCTTTTGTTCTGTTATTGTAAGTTTTAAAGATATTACCTATTGCACGAGGAATACAATTTGATTGTGAAACAAGTTAGTTAAAATATGACTAAAAGTATTAACTAAAGACAGCATGAACGGAAAGTATAATGTCATGCACATTCGTTTCGTGCTTACTGGCGACTCATCAGTAGGAGCCGGTAATACGCCCTTTAACCACTAGATAATTGAGTGAGGAATGTGGAAAAATAGGACTTTATTTGCAGTTAGTTTCACTACTGCAGGTTTAAACATTCATATACGAATTTTTACCTTCCAATTTACCCAAATTCCTCACCAATATATGGTGGGGAAGGGCGTAATACCGGCTCCTACTGATAAGTCGCCAATAAGAAAGAAACGAATGTGCATGAGATTATACTTTTAGTTCATGCTGTTTTTGGTTTATCCTTCTAGTCATATTTAAACTAATTTGTTATTCGTTGCGCAACACCTATTACATAATTGCATATATATCAGTTCTCAGCCACACACAAATAGTGTTTTGTTTGAAATTTCGCTTATGCTATTAGAGATTCGGCCTATCAGATAAAAACAGATAAGGGACGAAATGTCAGCATGTGGAGTCTTATGAAATCTAACGCGCTTATAGTTCCCTTGTGCGTGACGTCAGGTTCTTCATCTAGTGATGAATACACCAAGAAACCGTCCTTTAAAAATTAGCTATTGTCGAAAGTAGCCAACACACTGACAAATTTTATACCTATAAATATGCATCATTTAACCTAATTTAACGGGGTACCCACAAATGTGAACCTACCAGTAAGTGTACCATCTGATGTTATTGAAACTTCAATGATGGTAATCAGAGTTAGAAAGAAAAATTCTTATTTCTACAAAATTAATGAGCATCTCGTAGAAAGATGAAATGATAGAATGAGATATTAAAATCGATAAAACGTTAGATAAACTGATATTCATAAAAATGAATATATGATGAAAAATAAACAAATAAATATATAAAATTATTTAGATAGACGAAAAGAAATAAAGACAGGCATAAAGAAGGATAGATAGACATTGATCAATAAAGTTAGATAAATAGATAAAAATATCACTAGATAAATTGATATACTTATAAATATAAAAAAGTTCGCTAGATAGGTAGAGATACAGGCAAATAGAAAGATAAGAAAAATTATACGGGGAGGAAATTTAAATTTAATTTATGCAAATCTTTTATTCTCTGGCGTAAATTAAAAAAAGCATAAATTGTGCAGAAGCGCTTTTCCCTATCTTATTGATTGATTTAATGGAGAAATAAAACAAATTATGGTGTTATTAAAATCAAAGTTGCGAGCCTTATATAAACAATAATCTCAGTTAATATAAATTTGTCGGTAAAAACTAAGCATTGTTTAAGGTACTAAAGACAACTCATGCAGAAGACCGTTTTCTTATTTATCGGGAACTCTTCAAATATTTTGCAGAATTTTGACGTGGACAGGGTTCGAACCGGGGCAAAATTCTGAACAGTCAAAAATCAGTCTAGTGCATGAATTGAAGGAACTTCTTAGTTGCGAACCTGGATTATTTGAAATTACCTGATCTGCGTTTTGACTGACGCAGCTTTCATTGTTCCAGTAATTTTCTTTTTGCATTATATTTCGATCTACATTACCGTAGATCTTAATCAGATGCATTTCACGAAAAAATGAAACAAGCGCGTTATTTCCTCTAGTCCTAATATTTATATACCTCAGACTGACCTTTCATTAGATATTCGGGTGTCACATGTGTGTGTGCATTTTCATAACCGTTGTTTTCATCATTACTAATTTAGACCAGAATTGCTGAATAATAATTTATCAATTGCATGCGATAACTATTCTTTTTACACACTCAATGTAAATGACGTAACTGAGATGGGGGAGACCCATAATTCAGAAACACTCGTCATCGTATTACCGGACTCTATATTAAGTAGGAAGTGAAATCATTAGCTTTAAAATACAATATAAGGACAGTTTTAAAACAGCCCCTTACACTAGGCACTATACTCCCTAACCAAAAAGAAAAGATTGAACCCTTAGACACTTCAGGAGTGTATGAGATCCCATGCAATGATTGTAGTCTCAAGTATGTTGGTGAGACCATGCGTCCAATCAAAGTAAGAAGAGGTGAACATAAAACTGCGTGTAAGTATGGACATATTGCTAAATCAGATCTTGCTCGTCATGTAGTGGAGACTGGGCATACTATCGACTGGGAGGAATGCAAACGCATAGCAATATGTAGTCGTAATAGGGTGACGAGATTGATTAGGGAATCTAAAGAAATTAAATCTAGAGATAATATTATGAATGAAACAGCTGTTGAAAAATCTTTAGGTCCGATCTGGAACACTGCATTAGTTAATGGAAGGAAAAGACGATTGCATGAATTAGTAACTGAAGCTAGCTCCAGTAAAAGATTAAGGACATCAGATTAAGATTGACTAATTAGTGGGCTTTTATTCACGAAATGAATAATCAATTATTATGAACACAGTATTCAAAATTTCATCTCTAACTATTCGTTTGATTTTAAAACAATTAGTGATTTCAACCCTAATTTTCTGTTTGGCACCCCCAACCTACCTATTGAAATTATTCTAATAATACATTATTTAAAAGTAATAATTAGTCTGACGCGTGCAAAGGGTAAATTAATGTCTATTGACTGCAGGTTCATTTAGATGTACGTACATGTGTAGCAAAAATAATTTAACCAAGTTTTTAGTTATGCATACACATACACATGCACATGCGTAGCGTGCGCTAATAACTGTTATTAACTTGTCTATTTTAAGTACAACCTAGTGATTTGAATTGTAATTTAACATGTGCATTAGTCAGTCGGACTTCTGGTTTTATCACTCATGGCATATTTTTATGACGAGTGTTTCTGAATTATGGGTCTCCCCCATCTCAGTTACGTCATTTACATTGAGTGTGTAAAACGAATAGTTATCGCATGCAATTGATAAATTATTATTCAGCCACTCTGGTCTAAATTAGTTATGATGAAAATGCACACACACACACATGTGACACGCGAATATCTAATGAAAGGTCAGTCTGAGGTATACAAATATTAGGACTACAGGAAATAACGCGCTTGTTTAATTTTTTCGTGAAATGCATCTGATGAAGATCTACGGTAAGTCTGACCGAAATATCTTATCAAAAGAAAACTACTGGAACAATGAAAGCTACTTTAGTCAAAACACAACTGGAGCAAGCAATTTCAAGTCCAATACTGAATAAAGTTTTGACCAGCTGCAGTTACTCCAGACAATTTTAAAAGAAACAGCTGTCAAACGACGTGCGATAATGAAGTTGTATACGCGATTTCACAACAATAATGATAGTATATATATATTATAATTTTTTACTAACTAATTGCTTCTGGCGACATTTTAATTTTATCGAAAATTTCGCTTGTTTTGGCTTTGCTCCCGGTTTTGCTTCGTTTCATATATTTTTTATTTGATCTTTTCGTCTTTCACTTCTTAACTTAGTTCAATTGGTTTACTTTTAGTGTAGCTTTTCGTTCCAAATTATTCCATCGTACTTATTTCATGTCTGTTTTTAATTTTGCATCCTAATGTCCCTACTTTACTCTGTTTTAATTTCGTTCATACATACCATTTCGTGGGCATATTACGCTTTAATTTATTTTTCATTTCGTGTGTACGAAGCAAGACAAAATACATGTATCTTGACTTAAACTTAAAGAAGGTTGAGATAATTATTATTATAATCAAGGTTGCAGTCTTGATATGAACACCTGACCCATTAATTACTTACATATGTCAGTATAAACTAAGAATTGTATAGTGTAGAAAAGGCAATTCATCCAGTAGACAGGTTTCGTCCTTATTTGGAACTCATCATGTACTGGCCAGAAGTTGCCGCGGACAGGACTCGAACCTGGGCACGTCTGATAATTATTAGTTATGGTTTTCTAAAATCATTGCCGTGTCTTAAATTTTCTATTTTAAATTGAGATTTTTCTATCTATTCGTAATGTAATGAGCGAAATCCTTTTTTCCTGAAAGCAGAACATTATTACATTATAAGTTTATGTCACAATAACTTAACTGCTTTAAAATAATGTTCGATGTGTTAGCTTACCTTTCTTGCTTAAAAGCGCCTTTAAATCCGCCAGTTTTGAAGTACGTTTTTTTAAATAATATTTTTATCTATTGAAAAAAAGTTATCTAGTTTTCCAGCTGCGAATATTCCAGGTATACTTTTATTATCTGTATGATTTATCAACCAGTTGTACCCACATCGTTCTCTCAACAATATTTGCATATATATTCTTAGTTTTTCAAATTTAATAGATGTTAATAACCCTAAGTAGGGTTGGCCAATTGCTACAGAAACGAATCCAAGAGCGGTTTAAGCTAAACATATCTGGCAATGTGGAAAAATGTTCCTTAATAGCCGAACGCATTTTTGCAAAGAATGACGCTCAAAATTAGGCAAATTTTCTGTTGTTCTTGGATGCAGTTAATAAAAAGCTGCCGCGAATTACAGAAGCTATCATTCGTGATATCAGTTATACGCAGCTAAATGGATGAAGGAAATTTTACAAGAACTGAACTTTAAATGGTGAATTGCACGTGCTATCTTTCCTATGCATATGCGTATTATGCATCCGATTTCTTAAACTTACACATGTAATCCAACTTGATCTCCTTTGTTCTGGCAAGGAATCAGCTTCCTCAGCCGTGTTGAGATCTAGCGATAAATATTCTTCTCAACTGTATTATACAGTTCATATTAAGTTTTTCAATTTACATTATTTATTCATATTAACACTTTTACCATTAACATTATCGGGTTAATTCATCTTTTCACTTAGTAAACCCTCAATTTTAATGGTGCTATACCTAGAAACTCCGAATATTGGTGGTAATGTAATTGATACTTGAGTTTGATCGTTTTTTAGGCAAAAAGCAACAATTCCCTATAATTTATACTCCGTCGCGCAATCTAAACAATATTTAGAAATAAATTGCGTGAGTTTAATCAAAATCGAACAAGCTAAACTTGTATTAACATGATTCATGATGAACGCCAGAGCAATTCCAATGTATTGAGGAACTATTTTTCTTTTTAACAACCTCAACCTAAGCTCCCTTACTTGTGCATTTAGCAGCTTTACAAGTTTGAAAGCGCTATGTAGGGTTTGTACACAATTATATACTCAGAAATGTACGAATTTAGTCTTGCTATATGATCGTGGGTAAAATTTCAGTTGTATAAAACTTTGAATGGTCAAAATAACATGATTATAAGAACAGCACGAGCGAAGCAATCTGCTTTATCGTCATCATTATGCATAATCAAACCGGTGTATAGTAAAAATGTTTTATTACCACATATTCATTACATAATCTCTAAATATGACAAGACGAATGGTTAAAACGGATTGGATCTAGCCTAAGTGGAAATGCCTACCTAACCAAAAAGCCGAAAATAGACATTTAAATTCCATTCAAATAATACAATAGGCAAAGTGATCTACAAGGGTGAGCGAAAATTCGAAGGCCCAACTACCTGCAGTTGAATGTTTTACACTTTCAGTAGCCACTCAGGGCACAATCTAGGTAGGACCGGCTAAGTATTTAAGAAGCAATCCTAGGAATATGTAAGACAACATAGCTGGTAAAGAGAACAACTTTTATGCTATTGCCGAATTTTCTTCAAACAAATCACACGCAATATCAAGTGTATTACTAAAATGGCAGTTAAATCAACTGAAGAAAGTTTTAAATAAAGCCGATATAATTTGTGGAATTGTGTTTTTGTGTGTATGTGCTTGTTTGTTTATCCTGAATTTGAGCGTTTTTCTTTAGATCTGTTGTTGCATAATGTACATTAAGGTAAGTAGTCTAACTGATATACTATATAACGAACCAGATACTTCTGTCATGTCCAAAAATGGTGAAAGATGATATTTTATACCGTGTCTTAAAAAGTGTCCTGCATAATGATGTTAAATTTGAATTTAGAAGGTATTTACCGATCTGTATCAGCAATCGAAGTAGTCACTTTGTTATCTACTTAGTTTTTCTGATAAAATTTTTTTTTCATGGATTACGATCATTTTGTCTGCCAGTTTATCAATCGATGTGACCTAGTGTTTTTCTTTCTAATCTTGTGCAGTTTACCATCGATTTTGCCTATGACACGGTATCGATGAAACCATTACGACCTTTGCTTCAATAAGATGTTTTAAAACGCTTACGACGTGTCCCACTGTCACTTTTCCCTGTGGCTTCGTTTCTTCCCTACAAACTAAATCTCTACATCAATTATTATGGTTTTCTCCGTCTTTATTTTAAATTTGCACATTGTTTTTTTTTGTTATCTCCACAAGGAATATTCAACCTAGTTTAAAATTTTTTAGTTCTGCATTTTTCTTTAACATTCCTATTTTTACTGCTTTATCTAGAACATGAAATCGGGTCCACTGTTCTTGTTTCTTAATCGTGCATTTATCTCTTCATCTAATATGTTAAGCATCCCATAACGCGAAGCTTCTGCCAGCCTAAAATTTACCTTAAACTTTAGAAATTGCCTTAATTTCCTGCAAGGTTCTCTAATTTATCCAGGAAAGCATATTGAGCATGTCAACTTCTTATTTTTTTGTTTCATTTTTTTTATAATTCTTCCGTACGCCACATCTCTTTCAAGGAGCCTGGGTAACAGTGAACAACTTCTACATTATCTCCAAATTAGTCATGATCTAGAGTCTTATATCTATTTTAAATATTTTTTTAGCTTTGGTATAATTATGAATTATAAAAACTATTGTTAAGTAATATGTAGTTGATATCTAAATGGTTAAAGTCTAATTATCATTTGTCTGTAAATATGACTCGATTGTTATCTGAAAGTGTGGAATTCGGAAAACATTGGCTTTGTGCCCAAGCTTCAAAAGTTGTATATTGGTTCCGAACGCACAACAAATTTATAAATTTTGTTCCAGCAAAGTAGATAGGATAGGTTTTCCTTGTATTCCAGTTTGAATTTCACGTGCTCTTTACAGGTCTTAGCTAAAAATGTGATGTGATATTTGTGTCTTTATTATAAACCCATACAATAAAAACTACAAGAAACGTTATTGCAGAAGTCGTCTTGACTTGTGTTTTACTTGGCCTAATGTTTGTTTCGTGTGTATTTCTATGCAACTGTGTTTCTTTTCGTTGTGTTAATGGGTCTATCCATCTAGACTGGATTGATCTCTTCATTTATTGTTAGTATTTTATTTATGTGTGTTTTCGTAGTTATTTTGCATTGAAGCATTGGCTCTTAATTAATTTTTATTATGATAGCGATGCTGATAATGGAAATGCTATTTCCACATGCATAGGCAAAAATTCCAGTTTTGGCATATCGTAAAACGAAATGACAACATTTAAGCTGTAAATACACTCTGTCGGATATGTTGCTTCGAGCTCTAACTTCAGTAAATTAAATCTGTTCGATATAAGGCTTTGAGCTCTTGGGATAAGTTAAAATGAGCAAAATGTATTCTTTGTAATTACTATTGAAATTGTTGTCTTTTTGTTTTCAATTCTCCGCTTACGGAAGCAGATTAACTTCAATTTAAATATTGGCTTTCCTAAGACATTCAGACTTTCGTGCTTATTTTTACTGTTTGTGTTGATCAATTTTATATGAGAACTTTGCATTTGACATTGATGCCAAGTGCAGTATATTATGAATTATTAGAAGTGAGGGCCACAGCTTACAGTTCTTAAACAAATAATGTTCGTACATTGCAGCTTTATCCATGTCATTTCGGCTTCAACCGTGCTTTATTTACGACTTTAAATGATAAAAATCGCTTAGAATTTGTAATTGATATCAATTTTACTGTGCAGAATGACCTGCAACATTCAGTGCTTTCTAGGTAACTAGTTCACATCCGCAAACTTTATATAATATTCGGTCTTGTGTTTTATCCTTTAAATGGTAATTTTTAAGAAATTTTGACTTCTTTTGTTTCTTTATATTGCTATCATCAGGGCGTTAAAGCGTGTTTGATAGACTAATTTGGAATTATTGTACTTCAAAATTTGTATAGGTATAATACTCTGATTATTGCTCATAATTTCCCACTAAGTTGGTTTAAGTAATTAATTTCTTGTCTTAACACCTTCGAATTATTGGCTTCAGGCAAAAGTTCTTGTGTAGTTGATGGCAATAAACCTGTTTCGCTTATAAACAGCAGTATTAATGCCCTTCAATCCAGTTTCCGTTTGGGTTTGGCAATTCTTAGAAGTTGTGCTAAGTTGCACAGTGCGGCAATCACATTTTATGTATAAAAGGTTTTCCTTCGTGGATGGTATATTTGCACTACCTACTCTGCAAAGATCCGATTGATAGCTATTTCCAAGTATGCGTTGAGTTCGTCTTCCTGGGGGCTCGGGGCTGCATAGTTTCGATAATTACCTGTTAGGTGTAAACGCATCGATGCGATTAACTGTTGGTTTTTCACTATACTGTAAAATAAAATTTTTATTCCACATGCTTGCTTTAAAACGGTTTTTATTTTGTTTTGCCAGTAAATGGTTTAATTTATCAATTCTTTTGCTCCATTTTAAATTTAGCTCGCCGTTAAAGTTTCAAAACCGGGCGCTTGGCTTGTAATTAAGCTCTGGCGTGGAGATGACGAAGTTGCTCGATTTGTTGAGATCCTGGAAAACTTTTACCATGGTTCATTATGGAAGGAAGTGTATGCATCACGTCGGAAATTGTCGCTCACGGGCAATAATTTGCTCGGTTATCGTGATTCAGATGCAAACGTAAATGCGGGAAGTTCTTCACTCGAAAATATTCAGCAAAATGGCGGTGCTACTGCCAGGAACTTAACTAGCGGATTGCATGATTGTCAACGTCGCACAACTAATGACAGCAAAAATACAACAGATGATCAAAATATTTCCTTGCCTTTTAGTAATCTTCGTATAAGGAACTGCGATCAACGTTTAATAGGGAAAAAATTCTGTGCACCTGCTGTAAGGTTAATAAAACCACATGCTAGTCGATCGGATTCAGCTGAGATTTATGTTGTCGCGCAAGGCTTTGTTCCCTCAGTACCTGACTATATTTTGTAATAATTTGTAGATGCTTAGTTTCCTATGCCAATTGTCCCGGGTAAAAATGTAGATTAGTTAACGATTTTGACCGAAAAATGTTCCTGTTTCAAATTCGAAGCATTTTTGTGGATTCTGTCATGAGTTTTCGGCATTAGGTTTGTCAAATATGTTCTAATAAATTATGTAAAAAGTTATCTGTGAGCGACTGTTGAGTTATTTTCACTGTTGGTATAAAGAAAGAACTTTAGACTACACATTTTTATATTGGCTTGACTAGAATTGATATGATTTATTTACCTTTATTTTCTTTAATAAATTTATGTACTCATTACTTATTATGGTTTTAAGTAGTTGAGAAAAAATAAAACCCAAGTTTATACGTTACACGTTCGCTACGCATTTTATTTATATTCTATACGATTCTCAAATGAAAACCTGATGCGTTTCTTTGTACAGACATTTCGCGTCACACTCCTGAGACAAACGCTTTTCCAGTTATTACCAGTAAAGGAGAATTTGGTAAACTAACTACAGCAAATTAACCTTGTTCGTGTTGCGTCGAAACTGAAATGATATATTTACATCGTGAATTTTGATTGAATATTTTTCAACTATCGTTTATTTGAGCCTTCAGTTTCCTCTAACGCTTCGTCGTATCACACAGCCGAAACAATTTATAAAGCCTATGTGTAAGCTTGTTTCTGCTGAATTATTCATGCACTGATATTATAAAAAATGTAGCCACATATGTGAAAACACACACACATATATATATGTGTGTGTTAACGTGGATAGTTAAATAGAATCACATACATGTGTATACTTAGATGTACAAATACCGTGATCAACTGGTTTATTTCCAAATGCCCACGTTAGAGGAAATTTTATGGTTCAGATGTATGCACAATGTGTATCATCCAACTATTTAGAATTTTACTACACGTTACATTATTATCAAGATTTGAGACCATATTTGGTGGAAGAAACAACGTAAAGTCTTTATCTGAAAATATTTTGAAGCATAACTTAAACTATATTAGGATAAACGGTAGAAAATTATGTCGTAAATGGCAATCACAATTGAGGTTTAACGTTAATATGTATAAGTAGAACTTAAAATAAAACGTATATTTTATATAATATGGGCAGAAGGGTTCTAATATTAATCAAAAGAACAATTTGACCGAATTTTAAAATTCTTGCATGTGAATAATTTGAAATTTAATTAGGTCCGATATTATTCAAATAATATTTGTAAAGCTGCAGAGCGTGATCCGCAGAAACTAAATTTGTAAATGTGCTAGTGATTTCCAGGAAAAATAAAACATTTTTTACATGAATTGGTATTTGTAGTTATTGTTAGATATTTTAGAAAACCTAAAAGTTGAGAATTAATTGTTGGACAGAATTTAACTATATTTATTTTCATGATACTGCAATTAATGATTTTTTTCATCAAGCTTCAGCTAGAAGTTAAGGACCTGGGCACAATCGATCAGTTGGTAGGCTTCCGTTGGTAGGCATTTAGAGATAGTATGTTGTTGTGCGACGAAAAGATGGCCGATAATAGTGATAAATGATTTCTCGAAAGATATTCAGCTACAAATGTACATTATTTGGACTAGGCCCATCTTGTAACAGGTAGCCGACACTTAGTACCTAATTGAAAATTATCTACCAGATATTCTGAAATCAGTACAAAGCATGGTTTTGAAATATATCAGTCCGGCAGCATACACATATTTGCTTGTAGGCTACAATATGTGGCTTTTCAATTTTAGTGGTTCAGAGGACTGTTCTCGTTATCAAAATATTCCAATTGAACCAGTATAACTTTGATAAAGAAGAAGCATGGTACAGGGACTTGTTGGAAAATTATGTTTTCTAAAAAATATATAAAATTTAGAACCAAATGCCAACCGAGTTGGGGAATGCCCTCTGCTAGTATGTCGCCTAAATAACTTATGACAATATCTTTGCATGGTTGAACAAATTTTCACGTTAACTGAAGTGTTATATAGTTTATATTGAAAAACATTGACTTGAAATCTACCATAAATTTGTACATTTTTATTCATTTTGTTTTAAATCTGAGTGTATCTTAGCGCTTGCGGGACTGTTATTTTACATTTATTTATTTCATTGTACCTGTGAATTACGTGTATGACTGCTTTTGATTGTGATAATGACACAATTCCTCTTGTCTCATTGTACATATTTACTTAACAAAACAGTCTTTTTACTTTGTACATTCTTCTTTAGTTAATAAACTTGGTGGCTAATCTGTGGTTTGCACCCAAATAAATCAATTGTAATTCTAAAAAGTTCATATTTCTACAGTTAATAGATATAAAGAGGAATCAAAAAGAATAGTATGAATACCTGCAAGACGTAACCAATGACGGGGTCTTATTAAAATGTTTAATGGGGCACAGTGAATTGGTCAAGTATTTACATTTAGCTATAAAAGAAAATATTTATAAAGCAATACTGAAACGGTGAAGAATGTTAATGGAGGTGGTGCCGAAATTGGTTATCAACAATTAAGTTTTGTAGACGTTTATATACCTATACTAACTAATCTGAATTCAGAGTTATTTATCTGGTACTATATTTAGTTTCCGTCTATGACTCTAATTGTCGCACACCTCGCCTTGTTTAAATTTCGGAATTTTATTGGTCTGTATTACTTTTCGTCTGATAAGATATAGTTAATTGATTATGAACACGCATCGTCAATCTTATTGTGAACACCCAAGGTTAATATGGGCTGCGATAGGTGCAAATTGAATCTTTTTCTCCTTTTGGCCAACTAGTACTATTTTACATGCAGCTAATGTTGAATTCAGAATGCAGCGGTGTTTTCTTTCATGCTAGGTTTGAGAAGCTTAGCATCAAAATATGTCCTAATCCATTAAATGAAATGGTTGCGCGGGCAGTGATAACAGTTACTTTTAATCAAGGTTGAGATCTTGATATTAAAACCTGACTATGTGTATATTTTTGTCAATATTAACCAAACATTGTATACTATAAGAAAGAAAATTCATCCAGTAGACCGATTTCGTCCTTATTGGGAACTCATCACGTACTGTCAAGCAATAACCGCGGACAGGGTCGAACCTGGACACGTCTGCTTCAGAGTTTGTTGCTCTGATCACTGAGCTACCCTGTATATATAAGTTTCTGTATACATTTGAGTATATGAGAATAAGCATGAAGACCGGATATTGGGGCAATAAATAGAACTGGCTTGAATGAGGATAACACATTTGCTGCAAGTTGTTCTTTTTCTGTCAACCCTGAAGATGGGACTAGAAATGAAGTCTCGAAAATTCGGAAAAAGAAGAGTGGAAAATCTTATTCTAACGTCATTTTCAGACAAGCAGCTGATAGAGGGCTTTAAAATAAAGGGACAAGTAAGAACCCATCACTCAAGGCCAAAAATCGGTGCACCTGGAAATGTTAAGGGTTCAGGATGTTACCAACCTACGAGTGCTATCAGTTGCCCCGCAGAAGAAAACGACGGTTGAACATTCAAACACGAAGGACATCACTGAGCAATTTAAATCAACATTTAAGCTTCCTAATCAAAATACGATTTTCTTTAATAGATTTTAGTGCCTCTACCGTTATATTTTAGAATACTCTATGCCAAGTGATAAATATTAAAGTTTCTTTTAAAAGTATGCTAAAATCGAAAATCGTTGAGTTGGAGTCGAAATTGTATTTGATTGATAATCATGTTAAGGATCTCCGCGCTGAATCGCAAAATGTAATCAGCGCTTAGTGGGCGAATGGGTAAACTTACCCCGGAAACTACTCCGTGGAGGTACCTGGCTGAATTAAGTGAGAATGATAGCCACCATATTTAGTCTGGCGTGGAGAATTTCAATGTTTTTCTTGGAGAATAGTGGACGTGGTCCTCTAAACAGAAACAATTAATATTGATGAATCTAGAATAAAATGCTGGACAGGTCGATGTAATTAAACTTAAACGTAATTATAAATGATACAATTCAAGCCGATACTGTTTAATACTTCAGGGTCGGAGTGAAGTCTGACAGACTGCGGCCGGTTTATCTCAAATAATATACACGTAGATGTAATCAACAAAAAGTAATGAAAGAATTTTAAAAAGATTTCGTTGCCGTGACAGAACGTTTTGTCAGGGATTTTCCTGCCGTGAAAAGGAAAATGGGGGCCAATGACCAACGAAAAGGGAACGTGGAGTTAGACGACAAAGGCGCAGCAGTCAAGTCTCCATCGCCTGCAACAATAACGATATCTGGTAACACCAAAAGATCAACGGGGTCAGCTAACAAATTTAAAAGAAGCGGTTCTCCTAAGAACTTATCTGTTGAGTGTCGTCAACGCGGGAGGATGGAGATGAGTGGCGATATAAATTAAATAATGGTTCAGAAGAAACCATTTGAAGGACTCACTGACACACAACTTTCAAGCAGATTTGTGTTGAAATATATACTCGATGTTTTATGCTAACTTCAGAAATATAAAAATGGAAAACTTTATTTTGAGAATCTTTATAAGGAATGATATGTTTCAATTTATAAATTTGATAGAAACATTTAAGATAAGGATTTTTTATGTCATAAGCGATGTGGGGATTCTGAGTATTGCAAATCTTCCTTTTATGCCAAATTGTTGCGTACTCTTTAGATAACACTTGAATGCTGAACCAAGTTGATTCACTAAATTTTACCGTGGTTTATGGACCACCGTATACGAGTATTACGGCCGTTAAATCTCTCAGTGATTGCCAGGTTTATAACTTGGTTATTTAAATCAAGGTTGCGATTTTGATATAAGCACCATTCCTATTTTATATATGCATTTGTCAGTATAAACCGAGCATTATACAGTGTACACAGCAAATTCATTCAGTAGACCGGTTGCGTCCTTGTTGGGAACTCTTCATGTACTGCCAGGACTTTGCCGCAGACAGAGCTAGAACCTGGCACATCTGCTTAGTTTTTCCCAGCAAATGTTTACATCAAATGGGAATGGTTTTTATATCAAGATCACAACTTTGATTTATATTTTTATAACCGACTGAACAACCAATTATCGTTTAATCATAATGTGTTTATTGATTATTTCAATAAGCTTTTTAATTGTGAAATATCCATTCTATTCTCTAGCCATGATCTATTGCGAATCAAAAAGGAATCGACTAGGGATTCAGTGTGCTTAAAACATATTTATTTAAACATGGAATCGGTTAACTTTTATAGTTATCAGGTAGTTAATTACTTTAAGGAATTGGAATATGAAATAGTCTAAGTGTTAATAACCTGAGAAATAACTGGGAGCATTGTGGAAATTAAGTGATTAAATACAATGGGATTGGTGTTTACTTCAAGCTTGCAAAGAATTAAGTGATTTGTTTGATTATGGTTGTTTTTATAATATCAGCATTAATGATTTTGTTTCTTCTGTGTTTAAATTAATACATAATTTATTTTAAGCCTGTACTTTTAAGGATACAATAGAAAAAGTGATGAACAGAAAACAAAGTAAATTGGGAATTAAGCGAGATAATATTATGAGATGTAGTTTAATTAACAGCATTAAATAAAGCCTATATTTGATTGATAATTAAATTAATTACCTTTTCCCTGTTGGCAACAACAAGGTGTTTGCATCCACTGTCCACCTGATTAGTCCAGATATTTCGAGTTCCGCTTTCGTAATTCATTTTTAATGAGAAGCAAATCCCACAAACAATTTGACAATCAGTATCTCAAGTGTAAAATTTAGTTTAAACTGTCCCGTTTATACTTTGTTTTAGATCTATTAAGCATACCTGTCTTTTCATTAGGTAAGTGTATGTCAAATTTGTTTGTGTATGTGTTTTCATGTGTACACTCATTGAAATAAGATTTCAGTGATTTATTAACAAATAATGATGACTCTCTAGATAAACGTAAGCCATGCCTGTGTGTATGTGTTCACGTTTGTTTTGTATTGAGGAGGAATCAGTTACTGCACGTGTACATTTATCCCAGTGAATTTCTAGCGATTGAGCAACATCTCACGATTCAATTGATAGACGTATGCCACACTTGTTTGTGTGTTGTAGTTTGCTTAAAACTGAGAAATAACCTGTTACATATAATTATCAGCACATGTATCACTCATTCAAGTGAATCTTAAATAATAAATGCAAATTTTTATTTGTCCACGTCAGACCTACTTTACAATTCATTTCCTAAATGAAGTAATTACGAGTGGCATCACGGTAAGGAGGGGGCAAGATACTATGAATACCCGGCGCAAAATTTTCACAGTAAATAATCACGAGTTAGTAAAATTAAACTAAACAGAGATAAAATGTTTCAATAGGAGACAATTTAAAATAAAAACAAAAAAAGTGGCCATAAAACAAATTTGAAAATGGCCTGCTAAAGAAATATAATTGTAATAGTGCAAAGAAAAATTGCCTTTTCCCACATACAAACGTTAATGTTTTTTTAAAAGACGTTAAACTACCTACAGAACCTAATATAACAGATAAAATAAGGAAGCAAGTAATCAAGAATGAAATTAGGATAATCACCCCTACCCTCTGTAAGTTAATAGCAAACCAGTATTTTTATTCTTTTACTTGAGCGAGTTTCTGATTTTGGTTCGTGAAACCTTCGCTTCCTACCATTATTTAATGCTGTATTCCAAATCAGATCTAATGATTTGTCTACGGTTGTTTCATTCATTATGTAATTTCTCAAGTTTGCGAGCTTCAAGTAAACACCAATCCCATTGTATTTTACCAGTCAATGAACAAGATGGCAAAACTACCGCCAGTTACACACTGATGCGTTTCGACCTTCCATGATCATTATCAGAATACGACGGCAGACTGACTAGCGTGGATCAATCCGCATTTTATATATACGGAATGGAATATGATATATGCGGCTGTTACCTCTAATAGTCTCGCATACATTGTATTTGACAGGAAATATCGGCCGCACAATTACTATTTAGTCAGGAACATTAATTTTCTGCAGCTTTCGCCACAATGGGCAATACAATTAAACATTAATTAATTGCGCAGGCTGTGGTAACAATTCTTCAAATCAAGTTTGCGAGGTTGAAGTAAACACCAATCCCAATGTATTTAACCAGCTGTCGAACAACATAGAAAAACTCGCCAGCCGCACGCACTGACGCGTTTCGACCTACCATGAATATCATATTTTGCTGTTGTTCGACGACTATTTAAATATTATGGGATTGGTATTTACGTTAAGCTCGCAAACTTGATTTTACGAATTTTTACCACCCGCGCAATCAATTATTGTTTAATTGTATTTCCTGTATATTTATTTCTGGCGAAAGCTGCAATCAGTTAATTTTGTGATTGCATAGAAATTGAGCAGCCGACATGTCCAGTCAAGTACAATTTATGCGAGACTTAGAGGTGAGAATCACATATATAACTTTCCGTTCCATATATATAAAATGCGGATTGATCCACGCTAGTCAGTTTTCCGTCGTATTCTGATGATGATCATGGAAGTTCAAAACGCGCCAGTGTATACAACTAGCAGTAGTGTTGCTATGTTGTTCGTCGACTGGTTAAGTGCAATGGAATTCGTGCTTACCTCAAACTAGCAAACATGATTAAAAGAATATTTCCTACCACCTGCGCAAACAATTAAAGTTTTATTGTATTGCCAATATATATTTGTGGTGAAAGCTGAAAACAGCTAATGTTCATGGCTGCATAGAAATTGTGCAGCTGACATTTCCAGTCAAGGACAATGTATGCGAGACTATTAGAGGTGAGAGCCGCATATTTCATTTTGTTTTCCATATATATGCAATTCGAATTGATACTCGCTAGTTAGTTTGCCTTCGTACTTTGTTGATGAACTTGGAAGGTCGTAACGTGTCAGTGCGTGCGACAGACGGTAGTTTTTCTATGTTGTTCGGCGACTGGTTAAATTAGATCATGACTGGAAGTACGTGAAGTCAAGTAAAATCAAAAAGGAATGGAGGGTCATGATAATAACTGACTCTAAACTAAGTATATATATGTGACGAAAGCTGCAAACAGTTAATGTTCATGACTGCATAGAAATTGTGCAGCCGATATTTCAAGTCAAGTGCGACTTAATTTTGTTTTGCTTCTACTGTTGTTTAAATTGGTTTAACTCTTGCTATTCAGATCCATTCCATTCTATTTTTAAATGTTTTTGAATTCAAGTCTACTGGATCAGTTATGCATAAATGTTATAATGTTAAAAAAAACTTTTCATTAACGTTGCACAGTTTCTAACTAAACGTAAGACAAGTGAGAATATGGAATATGAACTACGTTGGACCCGTATAAGCTATTCACCTGTTTCACATTAAGAATGGTGAAAGTGTGCATAGTAAAATAATGTAAATGTGATGTAAAGAAAATAAATATATAAATCAGGTAGATAATTTTAGATACTTTATGAACAATATTGAAAAACTTTGTGAACATGACATGCTTATACAGAATACATAAATGCATAAAAAAGTTTGCACTTTACTACGATAACTATTTAACTTGCGAACCTAAGCAGTGTATTATCAAATTCAAACTGCAAAAGACCGAAAAAATATAGTTCTTTCTATTTCAACACTTAATAATTTAAACGAGATCATGTACGGAAATTTTTCAAGTATTGTATTTGGAAACAGATTGAATATAAGGTGAATGTTAGAAAATAGGCGCAGAAATCACAGATAAACCCAAACTAGACCTTATACTATTAACCGCTTTGATCTGGTTCATACACAAACCTGTCCATTGATTTATGTGGAATATTTTTATGGATTAAATTATTCTTATAAACCATTAAGATTTAAAAGCCAAAAGTTTTAATCTAAATTCATAGATTAAAGAAGACAAAGAATAAAAACTTTAAATGGGTTCCAAGATAAGCCTTATCCAAATAATTCACGTTTGTAATTGAATTTCTTTCACTAATTTATTTCTTATTATCAACACCCATCGGTTTTTAGTACAGCCAACATTATTTTTAATGTGCCTCTTCACAGAAGCCGTACAATAAAAGTAGTCCCAAGATCCGCATATTCCAGACTAAACCGTATTTTAATAACATCATAAACCAATGAACCACGGAGATATATGTAATTTAGATCAGTTCGACAGCCAATTTCTAACGCCAGTATTAAAAAAATAATTTTCAATTCTAATTTAATTAGATGTCTATTCAAATCGTAATTATCCAATGTCATATTTTTTCGTCGAATATTTAATATTATTTACATTGTAACCTTCCTATGTGCAATAACGAAAAGAAATTTTATCATATACCGGAAAAATTTCTTTCGCATAATCTCCTCAAGTATCTACTAATGAACATACCTTTATATATAAATTGGAAAGCAAAACAAGATACAAATATGTAAACATGGAGAAAGTGTGAAAAATCGAAAACCAATCAATTGCTTGCGTCACATCCAGTTCAGGCTCAATGCCTGAACATGCTTCTTCTGCTTGCATAAATCCGGCTGCAATTTGTTTATCCATAAGACTTCGTACGTGGCTAGCTCCCTTTTGTTTTTTGCATTTCGAAATTATTTTGAATGCTACGTTTGGAGAACATACGTGCAATGTTTTGACAATGTGTTGCGCAATTGCAGACGTTTATTCACCATTTGATTTAAAACAGGCTTTTAAGTTACAATGTTCTCTCATTTGAGTAATTAACCGTCTGGTCGATCGGCCTACGTAAGTTGATCGACAACTTGCGCATGTATATTGGTAAATTATATTTGATATCGACATTAACGGCTGTTTCTATTTGATTGCTGGTAAAGGTAAGTGTGTTACCCTAAATAAAACTCGTAGTTTGGCTGCATTAAATGTGCGTGTTAAGGCTGATTCAACTTTCGTTTGTGCCATTTGGCAAACTGCATCCCCTTTAAATGGAATTTTTAAGTAGACTTTTCTTTTCTGGCTCGTAATACGTCTGTTTCTGTTTAATTCACCTTTTAATAATTGATTCAACTAATTGTCTGGGATAGCCATTAGACATTAAATCGTTAATTGCTTTATTATATTCATTTTATTTTGAATCTTGACTAACTAAGCTGTCAATTCTTGAAAAGTGGTCACGAACTGTTGATAATTTATATTGAAACAGCACAAAACTGCTGTAATACAAATACTGTGCAGACCATTTTGGTGAAACAGCCGTTAATGTCGATATAAAATATTATTTACCAATATACATGCGCAAGTTGTCGATCAACTTACGTAGGCCGATCGACCAGACGGATGTGAGAACATTGTAATTTAAACGCCTGTTTTAAATCAAATGGTGAATACACATCTGCAATTGCGCAACACATCGTCGAAACATCGCACGTATGTCCTCTGGATCTAGCATTGAGAATAATTACTAAATGCAATAACAAAAGGAAGCTAGCCACATACGAAGCCTTATGGATAAACAAATTGCATCCGGATTTATGCACGCAAAAGAAGCATGTTCAGGCATTGAGCCCGAATTGGATGTAACGCACGCAATTGATTGGTTTCCGTTTTATCACTCTCTCGATGTTTACATATTTCTATCTTGTTTTGCTTTCTAATTTATATATAAAGATATGTTCATTAGTAGATACTTGAGGAGATAATGAGAAAGAAATGTTTCTTGTATCTGATAAAAAATTTTTTTTTGCACATAGGGAGGGCACAATGAGTTTTATTAAAGCTCACATATCAAAAGAACAGTATTATTCAGTTCTAAAGCAACAAAATTTTCAAATCGTCAGAAAATTTACTCATCTCACTACATAAAATCACAATTTATATAGAAACAAAAATAATTCAAGAAATTATTGGACTCAGGCTCAAACTCTGAGATATTCTGGAGGTACATTGCGGCCGTCTACATTCATTTAGATTAACCTGATTGATCATGCTTCTATTATATAGAAAATTCCACAGTCTTAAAATATAAGGATTCATCTTTAATGAACTTACAGACTTCATAAAAACATCAAAAGAATTTATTGTAATGCTTATTCGTCGGTTACTTGTACGTGAGTATTTATGGCTCAATTTTGAATCCACATTTGCTTTATGTGATATGACCAGTTTAGTTAAGATAACGCCTTATGTAACGACAACAAATAATCTGTGGCATCATTAAATAGTATTGGTACTAATCATATATTCTGCAACTTCAGAATGTATCAATTTTTATACATTTAAATGTATATCGAACGATATAGAGCACAAGGACGAAAATATTCTCGCTCTCTTGTTCTCAATTCATTTGTTATCAATAAAAATGATTCAGTTTATCAAGGAAACACCAACTAAAAACCTTTTATTGCCTATTAGAATTTGCATCAAAGTTACAGGTTACGACTCTCGAAACTTATAACAACATTCCCATTCGCTTCATGCGGTTTGACTCACCTTTACGGCTAAAATAAATTATAGAAATAACTAGTGGTTATTTGGCGTGATACCTTTGATAAAGTTATTGACGATTATGTTCTAGACCAGTATCAGTTCTTCTGTAGAGGATGTTAAATCCTCCGCCTTATGTAAAATAACATTGACTGATAAATTTAAACCACCATAGCTGATTGTAACGAACTTTATTTGAAAAGAATTTTTTCTTTTTATTTTCCAGAACATTCTTTGTTTAAATACTTGATTTTAAAATTGTGCGCTATTTTCAGTTTTTGAGTATCTTGCTCCTTGTCTGGTATTGTAAATTTTGGTCTGCTGCATTTTCACAATTTCTTGGTTAAACGATTATTTCATTAACTAATATATAGCTCCATCAATTGCCTTTTTGTTCTAATATAAAACAGAAAGGAACAGGAGCCTAGGAACAGGTATATTTGATTGTATCTTTGGTTCAAGTTTTATATCTTTCTAGATTAATAACTGTGCGGAACCGTTTCCAGCTTTCACTTTCCGATTGCCTAACTGTAAGTATCGATTTAATTGTTATCTCATATATTCATGGATACCGATATTAAATTTGAGGACACAAGTAGGTTAGTGCAGGACATAGCGGACTTGAACTTAAGTGACGCAAGCAATAATATAAGCCTATGAGACTCTCCTGTGAATTTTAGGACTTCCAGCGATCTGGCATCTATGGGGCTTACAGACACGAATAGGTTAGGGGCCTCAACACTTCAATATATATTTCGTTATTATTATATGAACTGAACTTTTACTTGTTGCTTGACCGAATTCAAACTCAGATATGAAATGATAATAATACATTGCGAGAAGGAACTTTTTCCCTTTTCTTCTTTTTAGATGAAGTAGATTGTGAAACGGTTCAATAGGATTTCCCCGACAACTTGGATTTCAATTTAAATGCAATGCTCATTGGGATACATTGAATAATAAAAAAATTAATAAATGTAAATTATTTCTGTTACACGTAATGCCAATTAAGTTATTATTTGGTTGAGATTATAGACATGAGAAATTTGAGACGCATGATAAAAGTTGTCTATCGCCAAGATCATGCTGTTCGATAAGGGTTTTAACCTGTCTATGCTTATCGAGATAGGTGTCGCACTTTGCATAATAATGAATTAATTTTGTCTAACTAAAATCTGGTAAGGCCTGCAATACTTAAGTTTGTGTGGTGCTACAGTAGCATCTTACACGAATTAGTTCTATCATGGAGCTGTAGAGCTGCGGATGAACGAAGACTGGACGAGGAGTATGTCTCGGCTGCTGGGCTGATATTTTACATAAATGGAGTCGAAGGCGAAAAAGTTCGTCTCCTGAAGCATCCTGTGCGAGTAGTAAATGTGAGAGCTGACTCGGCAGGCATAAGTCCATACTATGCAAAAGTTCTGACGCAGACGTTCGAATAAATTCGAGTATATGAGAACAAATTACAAGAAGTACTCAAGTTAATGTCATTGATTGACGAGGATGCTAAACCTTTTTTGAGTTTCCTATGCATTCTACCATATTATTAGATTGTGCGCGGTTGGTTTTAGGCTAACGTAAATGGCAGCGCATGAGCTGCAATGTAGTTCTGAATCGATTGGATGAGTAGCTTGTATTTCTATCGATAATAACCTCGTTAGGAATACCATAATATGATATCCATTCAGAGATAAAAACCATTAGTGAATTCATCTTCATCAATAGTGCCAAGAGGTAATGCCGCCAGCCATCAAGTATATCTTTTGATCATGGTTAGAATATAGTTTAAAACTTGAACCTGAATAGGATTTATAATATCGATGTAAACGATGGCTAGGCGTGACGTTGTTGTAAAATGTTCCAAATCCAATTGACATTTAGCGCATTCAGAGACTCATTGCTAAGAGTTGTATCTAAGTTTATGACATAAGAAACGAGCTGTTATAAATTTAATAGTCGTCTTACCAACTAAATGAGAAATGGAGTGAACAGAGTGAGAAATATTTATCTTGAGGCTGGTGAGAAAACATGGCTTTTGGGGCTACCTACTCGTGAAATGGACAATGGGTAAGCCCTCTCAGACTTTTCATATGACATTGGTAAAATAGCGAGCTACTGATTTTTTATTGTGAATGTCGCCGTGCTGTTCAGTTCGTATAAAGGATGGTGTTAATATGGGCTCTCTGATAGTCATGACGTTGACCGAGAAAGACGAAAGCGAATGCGGCCTTGATAGCGCGTCTGCAATATTACAATATTCGCATATTACGTAGAAAACATCGGATTTTCATTTCCTATGACGAAAAAGCTGTCTTGCTTCTCTAGTAAATTGCTTTGGAATTCTTGAATTCGCATTTCTGATGTACGCCAACTAAACGAGCCTGGTCTAAAAAAGCAACAAATCTGCGAATGCCTCAGATGCAGATGAAGTGGCGCACCGTGTCGTGGATAACAAAGGGTTCGTGTCCATAAGTGTCGTCTAATTTCTCTTGGCTACAGAGTACGCGAGTAAAATCAAACTGGCTTCTGAAATCCAAATAAACTCCGATTACGAATTCAGATGCACCATTAGGGAGTATTAATGGCCGTTTGAAATCTGCATTTTTTTAGCATAATAGCATTTCCTAACAAGTTGATAGCATGACGAGGTACCTATTCATCATCAGACGACCAAGAAATTGTAAACTTTTAGCTTATCCCTCTTTGAATACTTAGATTCCTAAATAGCGTATATAGATTTATTGATAGGCTGGTAAGGAACTTAAGATAATTGTCGAGAACTCCCAATATTTGCTTTAAGTCAGTCAAAGTCTTTGGTGGCCTATTGTCCTTGATCGTTTTGGCCTTTGTAAGCATAAACTGTACACATTGAGGCGTAATATGATGCCCTAAGAAATCAAGGAGTGTAGGTTCTATTTGAGTTTTGTCACCATTGACTTTTGAGTCCGAGATCTGCTAAGTGTGATGGAACATTTCTAGGATGCTCGGATTGAATATCTATGTCAAGAATGAAAAAAAAACATTATATCATCAAGATATGACATACAGTAGCCGGAAATGTTGCGCAAAATGTCGTCCATAAACCTCTGAAATTTTTGAGTAGCGCGCTTGAGACCAAAAACATGTACACGTATTCAAATAGACAAAAAGGAGTGATTAAAAAGGTCTATTCTATATCTTTTGGCGCTACCGGAATTCGGTAGTAGGCTTGGCTGTGGTCGATCACTGAAATTCAATTCCCAACACTGAGTTTTTCCAGCAATATATTTATATTGGGAATAGAGTGTGAATCGGCTATGGCCACAGAGTTTAGCTTGCGGTATTTGTGCGGGCTCTGTATGATCTGTGAGCTTCAGGGCCAGGTTTAGTGGTAATGTCCAAGAACATTTTGATGATGCTCTCATGTAGTCTTAAAATCTCTTCTTTGGTCGCTCTGAGTTTGGCTGGGTCTAGCAGCCTCCTTATATAGGTTTTCCTGTTGAATAAATACGTTTCATCGTGTTGTTGACATGTAGCTCTTATTTGCTGAGATTCATCAATGATTTGTGTTCTCGAATAGCTATCGAAACATCTGCAGAAGAATACAACGGGTATGGCTGCATGAACTTTGCTCAAGTTCGATGAAGGAGTCAATGATATTTTATTTGCAAGATCAACAATGAGCCGATATTTAAAAAAAAATAATGGCAAGAATGGCCTGCGAGACCTTGGCGATGACGAAGTTTTAAGAAAATTGACGTCGTATACCTACATTAAGAGAAATATATCGAAAAACAATGGTGAGAATGGGCTCCTCTGTAGTTGATGCGAGTCGTACAACAAAGGACATCTTGGTATTGGAGTAACCCTTGAGAATTAAAACTGCTGCAACTTTATCTAAAGGAAATTTTTCTCTGGTTTAAAAATCTAAAATTTCATTTGGTTGTTTATCTAGATCATGTGTGTAACAGCTCGAGAACAATTCGCCGAAATATTGCTTAAATGAATTTCAAATTTCATTTACGCTGTCCCAATTAAAACAAGCGAAATTTGCCGTTAATCAATGGCATGTGAGCTTTCGTTTTCTACTCTATATAAGCACGGTGAATTTACAACGTTTGTAATTATCGCGTATGGTGTCTCCTGCTGTGCACAACTTGTGCTTGCTGTTTCGCGTCATATTGACTGTTTACCTAAGCTGACTTCTAGACTGGCATTATCTGTGTCACCTAGTCACTGGGATTGGAGTCACGCCAATCTTTTTGCTGCACGAACATCTATTTATTGGACCGCTAAGTGTGCCAGTCACCACAGTGTTGCAGCAGATATTTAACAAGACATTCCTGAGCATTCAAACAACAAAAAACCCTCTGGTTTCGACGCCACAACGAAGGAACACCAGCTTATTTAACCAGAGCTGGCCTCAACTGTCTAGGAGTACTACTGGACACTGCTACACTACATAACTTACTTGGCATTTGCCGAAGAACTCAATGCCGACCCTAATAAGGGTCCTCAACAGTAGCTGTATTTAAGCCTCCATGTCTCTTAAATTTTTTAACGTCGCAGGACATTTACTTGAAGCAAGCAGGCTGGTCATTTGGTATGATATTATCGGCTACACTGTCTTCAAGGTAAATTCTACTCGGATTTAGCATAAGCTGAAGCAATAGGCGTTTTAAAATTGATTCTCTTTTGTGGCTGAAGAACATGCACTGCTCTATTGTTTTGACTTGTGGTCAGCCATGTAATGAAACTGGCACCCATTTGGTAAATTCTCCGAACGGTGCACACAATTTCGACAAGATTATAACACCAATTCTTCGGAGAATTTTAGACCTCCTTTTTCGCCAAACACATGACATCGTAGGGTACTATGTTAATTCTTTGTGGCCAAGAGACCTTTTGAGATTAATCGGAGTTTCTGCTCATGACACTAATCTGCAGTTACGCACACACGTTTGGTTTCTGTTTTCTGTACACTTAGTCTAACCCATTGAACTCTTTTGACCACTTAAATTCTAATCTATGGAAGACATCCAAATTGGCTCTTTATTTTCCGGGAAAATCCGCTAAAAATATACCATTAACAACTAAATGGGCGATATGTAGCCCATTTGCTTTGGCATAAAGTCTGTCATAAAATTCAGATGGAAGTTGGTTTCTTATATTTTACTGACGAACTAAGTGAGTTATGTACTCAGTCCTTCTGGCTAGATGTCTCCTTTAAAACACTTCCACTATAAGCCAAAGATAATTATATGTTTCATTGTCCATGACGTACCTAGTAAATCTGGACAAGTTCCATTTAAGTCATTCTAGTAATGACCACCAGATCGAGACAAGCATTTATGTTTGATCAATAAACCTTGTTACTTTTAAAAACATTTTTCCGTCATTAACTCAATCAATTTGGTTGTCAAGTTTGTACGTATTGAGACACATTAATATCAATAATATTGCGACTAGTGAGATCTTCATCTCTTGTAGTTAATTTCATATATTTGAACTTAGAGCCGTCGCCATCTATTGCAGAGGCTGTTTGGACTCTACCAAAGGAGAGTCACTGTGATGCCAGTTTCTGATTATATATACAGTGGTACCTCGAGATACGAGTTTAATTCGTTCCAGAACCGAGCTCGTAAGTCAATCGGTTCGTATCTCAAACGAACTTCTCCCATTTGAAATAACTGAATTCGATTTAATCTGTGCAGGACCTATGAAAAATCCCCAACCCATTGTAAATTATGAAAAAAAGATATTTTTCAAATTACAAACAAATATGTATAATTAACAAATACATAAAAGATATGAAATAAAGAAATAAAAGTGTTATTTATATAATCTTCAAGACGAGGTGGGTGAGCCGGAGCATTATCAAGAATGAACAATGCTTTTATCGTGAGTTTATTTTCTTGCAGATACGTCTTCACAGCGGGGCAAAAGACGAGATTTTCCCAGTCAGTAAAAAACTGCCGCGTAACCCATGCCCTATCATTGGCGCGTCACATAACGTGCAATTACTCTTTCAGTACCTGCTGCATCTTGAAGGCTCGAGAATTTTCCGAATGATAAACTAGCAATGGCTTCACTTTACAATCACCGCTATCATTTACACATAATAACATTATCAAACCAGTCATGGCTTGCCTTAAACGCTTCTTCTGATGCCTCTTTGAATTTGAGGTTTCTTTCTTCACAAAGTCGGCATAAATACTCTGTCTTCTCGCATATTACCGTCTTCGTCAATGTATTTCTTGCCAACTCCTTCTCTTTCTCCTACACGAGCAGAAACTTCTCCATTTCCTCGTGGATATTTGTCCTTAATTGGGGAAGACTTGTGGCTACTTTTGCCAGTGTAGCACTCTTGATGGCATCCTTCAGCTTCAATATCTTACAAATTGCCGATGTACTGCTTTCATAGATCTTTGCAAGTTCAATCACTCGTACGCCACGATCATGTTTTTTTCTATTTTTTCTTGCTTTAGTTCTATCGACATCATCCTCTTCTTCATGTCACCATTGTCTTTATCACTTACTTTCTTTGGCCCCATGATAACACATAAAAAAGTTAACTAATCACGCAAAAATCAACCAAAAAATAGTACATTGCACAAGATATACTTTGATTTAAGCGGGTAACACTTGCGAATGAGCGAGAGATTCTCTCGGATGATGCTCGATCCTGTGCGCCAAATAGCGGGACGCTCCGTAAACACTGTTCGTGTCTCGGATTTGGACTCGTATTTTGTACGCAAATATGGCCCGAGCTCCGGTTCGTATCTCAAAAAAAATCGTATGTTATGTTGCTCGTATCTCGAGGTATCATTGCATTACCAGAGTGATCATCAAATTTAGAAAAACTAAATTCTTCATTCCTTTGGTACCTTTAATAAGGCTAATTTTCTGCATCCTCACAATTAATGCTGCTAAGAAATAGACAATAAAGAAAAAGTGAAAATTGTTTTTTTTTAAAAAAAGAGTGGGAATTCTTAACGTCTTACTGATTGCCACAGTAGAACTTTACGTATGCAAAGACCTTAAAACAGGGAACCAAATCAATTTACCTGTGACGAATTTGAGATCATTCCTATGAGGAGGTTTTTCAGTTATTGTAACAGGTTTTGCGGGGTAGCTGTCTATTTAGTAATAATTTTCTATTCCTACATATCCATGGTGGCTGTTATTACCACCCGTTCCATGATCAATCCCTGAACTTTTTCCAAAGGGTGAAGTAAGTAGACTCATCCATGTTATCAGACGTTTACTGAATGTTATGTTCAAATGCATTAATCAATTCACAGTTAAATAGACCGTGCTCTAGACAGTAACAAAATTATATATGGTCAACACAATTAAATGTATTATACAAAAGTAATCACAATAAACACAATCGGCTGAGCCGTGATGAATTCATGAAAATGATTGAAAAAGTACGGTGATATAAATCCAGACTGATTAGCAATTTAGTTTCAAGTCACTGATAATTGATGAGAAGAAACAAAATAAATATTGTCACTGATAATTGATGGAGAAATCGTGTAAAAACAGTCATAGAAAACATCACAACTAAATATTCCACTGTTTACTAGGTTTTGAATGTTTAACTTACAGAAATCCATTGAACTATAGAGTTTCGGAAATAGGATTGAGAAACACTTGATGTCAGGATTAGTAGAATCATAACTGAACTGTTAGTAGTTATTTAAAAAATGGTTAAGGCATGTAAACTAAGTAATTCAATTGTTTGAACACAGAGACACATAATTCCAATCCATGTTACCTGCGTATTGCGCGCGGGTGTGTGTTATTATTAAACAAAACCCTGTAAACGCCCCAGCTTCAAGTAAATGCCGTACGACGTTACAAACTCGGTTAGAGTGCCATAAAATAAAGAGTTAGTACTGTTGGTGGCCCTTAACAGGGCCGGTCTTGCGTTCTCTGGCAAATGCCAAGAAGGTCCGTAAATGTGACGTTGTCCAGAAGTACTACTAGACTCTTGTGACCAGCTCGGGTTGACTTGGGTTGTGGTTCCTTCTGTTGTGGCGTTGGAATCTCGTTGAGTAACTTCGTTGAAGTTCTGCAGTAATTGGCTCGTCTCTCTAGTTGTACAGCAACAAGATTGGCGTTACTGATGTTGCCAATGTTGGTAAAGCAAGGCCAAAAATCAGCGTATGTGAAAGGTGGGAGACAGCACGTCAGAGACACGCACAGCAGAAGGCAAACGCGACAACTGAACTGCATGGTAAATTCACCGTGCTTAAATGACCATGTCATAGCCATATATGGCTACTTGCACATTATTGGTTAACGGCAAGTTTCGCTTTTTTCTCATTGGTGCAGCGTAAATCGAATTGAATTTAATTTACGCAATATGTCGGCAATTCTTTGTGTCGTTACATCACTTTCCTCTCTGAAAAAAGGAAAAAATATTCCTCTCGGCGAGGCTAGATAAGAAATGCATGACAGAGTTCGAACCAAGTTAAGCAAAAAAATAATGTACCATAAATGCTGGGCTTAAGTATGCTTGTTGGTTGCTTCAACAATGATATGATGCCAAGTAACCACTAGGAATTGCTACACAAATTGTTAGCTCTAGTGGCCGGTCATACCGCGTGAGGCAAAATAGAGCAGTGTAAGATTTGGGAGCCGCAGCGTGAGGATTTCGAGGTAAATCGCCACTGAAGTTGCCAGGTTTAAGTTAAAACCTAGGCAGGCTGGATCGTCGTCAATGTGTTTGTATACGACCAAAGGAGCTAGAGTGTGTGCTCGACGTTGTGGTCATGATATTTGTAGAGTGGTCTTTGTGCAATTGATGAAGTTGAGATATGCATTGAAAGTGGCCTGTACCATGATATGAAGCTGATAACTACTTAGTGTTGCTACACGAAAGCGTTAGCTCCAAGTAGCTGGTCATACCAAAATAGGCAGTGTGATGTCAGGTGTGAGACATACATTATAATGTAAAAATATATACATAAAATCAAAGGTAACTGCATAAAAAATATGTACACGAACATTGCCTCAGAGATGGCATAATACCAAAGAACTGTTCAAAAATGCTACACAATTGTTAGCTAAGAACAGCTGGTTATGCCACGTGAGATAAATGCGAAAAATAACGTAAAGTTAAAAATTTTGATACGTAGAATAACGAAAAGTTAATGTTAAAAAATATCAATTACGCGTTATGCAAAGCAGGCTATTGAGATTGTGGGCAGATGGAGCCTGAGACGTGTGTAGAAGGTTGACTGCTCTCAGAATCAGGCGGTTCGATAAACGGTTTCAACCTGTCTATGCTTACTGATGTCGGTGTCGCGCCTTGCATAATAATGAAGTATT